>VMDO01006292.1:0-101955 GCA_007922755.1 Pedetes capensis | reverse complement strand
TTTTTTTTTTTTTTTTTTTTTTTTTTTTTTTTTTTTTTTTTTTTTTTTTTTTATGGTACTGGAGGTTGAACCCAGAGCCTTGTGCTTGCATGTTTTGCAAGTGCTGTACCACTGAGCTGCACCCCAGCCCATTTTTTGACTGTTTGAGATAGGGTCTTGTAAAATTACATAGACTGCCTCTAGTCTCGAACTTAGGATCCTCTTGCCCCTGCCTCCTGAGTCACTGGGATCATAGGCGTGTGCCACCGTGCCTGGTCTAATCTATTTTTTCTTTGTCTACTGCTGCTTTCCTTGTTCAGGTCCTAATTTCTTCTTAGAAATATTATAGTTTCATTTATTCTTTCTTTGGCTGCCTACCAAATGCAGTATTCTGTGTGTTAGACTGTGCTACACAATGAAAAGGGGAGGTGTAGTGTGTATTCTTACTTTTCTTTCTCTGACAGCCTTCTAGTTGCCCTCTGTGTCTATAAATCTCTAATCTGTTTTTTCTTCAATCTGTTGATAGCATTCTTTTCCTAAAATATAGGTTTGATGATGTCATTTCTGTGTTCAAACACTTAGAATGACTCTTTACTGCCTACAAAGTAAAGTACAAAGCTTTCTAATATCTGTCCCACCTTAAGGAACTAATTTTATTTTCCACTGTGGTCTTCTACTTTTATACTTTAACCCTCACCTGCTATATTTCCACATTTTGACAGAATACTCTGTATCTTGAAAATGCTTTTTCATGCTGTGCGATTCATCATGCTGTTCCTTAATCTTGGAGTGCTCTAATTGCTAATTTCTGTCTACTAAAAGGTTATTCGTTTTCCCAAGTGCCTTTTAAACACCATCTTTTTCTCAAAACCATGCCCTAATCTATATGGTTTGTGAGATTTCCTCTAAAGGCTTGTAGCATTTAGAGGAGCAAACTGCTTTGATACTTTGATGTACTTAATGTGCATTCTCTTGGCTGCAAATTGGGATTTATTTAGAGATACAAACTGCATTCTTTGAGGCCGGGCACCATAGCTCATGCCTGAAATCCCAGGAACTTGGGAGCTGGAGGCAGGAGAATGACAGGTTCCAGGCCAGAGACAGCCTGCGTAACTTTGCTTGCATAACTTAGCGAGGTGCTGTGTCAAGATAAAAAATAAAAAGTAAGCTGGTGGAGTTGGGGGGTGCGCAGACCAGTGATACAGCACTTGCAAAGTATGTGTGAGTCCCTAGGTTCAACCCTCAAGTACCGTAAAACAAAACAAAAGCAATGCTCCCCCACAAAATACAAAAAACAGCATTCTTTGTATTTTAAACTGCTAAAGATCATAATATTTTTGATGCTTCTTTTGTGGATTTTAGTAATTCATCTCTCTTTGTAAATGGTTTATCCTGTCGTGTTCTTAAGAGCAACAAGACTGTTTTTTTAAAAAAATTATGCATATAAAATAATAAACATGGTGGATGTGGAATTAAGGGTAAATAATGTATGCTACAAGACGGACATAAAGTTGTGGTAATGATACAGAATGAATAACACCCCATCTTCCAAAATACATAAACAGTACATGTTTTTGGAAAAATGGAAGCAGCATTTAAAAAGCCATAGTGGACCATATTAAAAATAATGGTGATAAAGGTTAACATTTATTTAGCAGTTACTGTATGTTCTGTGCTCAGAGTATAAAATCTTGAAGTAACAAAACATAAGTACTTTTAGATTGTGAATTATGTTACTTAATTTTCATACTAGCTTTTGTAAAGTAGATACAGCATTATACCTGCACATGCATAGGGTAGATGTATATATAATAGATGAAGAAGTAAATGTTTTGAGAGATAATAACCTGCCTAAAGCTGTCTCATGGCATAACCAGAACTCAAACTCAGATTTCCACATAATGACAAAGTACATACTTTTAATTATAATACTGTATTGTTTCTTGGGCTCTAAAGTATTAACTGGGCTGGGATTTAGCTCAGTTGGCAGAGCACTGCACTGCAGTCTCTGAGGTCCGGAGTTCAATTCCCAGCACCACAAAAACGGGAGAAGGGCCTGGCAATCCACTCCCAAGGCAATCCCGAAGCAGTCAGCCATTGAATACCCTATGAGGGTCGCTATGAGTCGGATACCGACTGGACGGCACCTAACAACAACAACAACAAAGTATTAATTAGACCTCCTTTTATAGGAGGTAATTTATTAACAGCATATCAGTGGGCCGTGGTGATGCTAATTTTGTTTTTTCCCCTTTGGAAAAAAAGCCAGATGGTCTCTAAAGTATTTACTCTACTAATCATCTAAGATTCTTAGTGTTAGTGACTTATAATAAGATTTGCCCTATGAAATGGTTGGTTTATGAAGACTTTTTAAAAGAAGGCAGTATAGAAGAAAACAGTCATATTTGCTTGATTCAATAGAAGTTTTATTAAATGCTTACTTTAAGGTAGGCATGTGTTAGATTTATTAGGTCGTGTTGATAAAGGTTATAAAATTAAATGTACAAAGGTATCACAGATTCTCTTTTAATTGTCTGGGGGGCTCTTTGGTAGTATAGTAACTAGTTTAATTTCTTTAGCCACTTTCAGTTTTTCTTTTTTTAAGTATGTTTTTAGACACAAAATCATGGGATAGATTAAAATATTTTTGAAATGCTATTATACTTTAAAGTGTTTAGTGTAAATAATATAAAATTTAAATATATGTGGTTTGTATGAAACAATTTGAAATTTGAGCATTAAAATTTTATATTTTTGAAGTAACAAAACCTAAGTGTTTTTTAGATTTGGAATATTTTATTCATGCTTTTGTTACATTGTTAAAATGATATATAGTCAAATCATTTTGAGGCTGTTTTTATTCCTTTGTTTTTCTTAAGACCATACACTTGTTTCTTGATTTTGTCTAGATGCCTCAGTCTAGATTGACTAAATCATTTTTTTTTTCCCCCTGCAGTCGTACTGGGGGTTGAACCCAGGGCCTTGCGCTTGCATGCTTTGCAAGTGCTATACCACTGAGGTGCACCCCCAGCCCATATTTTTATTTTTTGAGACAAGGTATCGTTAAATTACACAGACTGCTTCTGGTTTTGAACTTTCGATCCTCCTGCCTCTGCCTCCTGAGTTGCTGGGATTACAGGTGTGCGCCACCACGCCCAGCTGCAAATCAGGAGTTTTTAAATGAAGGTGCACTCTAGTTAAATTATTTAAAAATGTAATGTATTTTAACTTCTTTTTTTTCAGTCGGGATAGAAGGGTCATAGCTTTCATAAGATACTCAAGTGTGTTTATTGAACTGCAAAAGTCACTACTTTTAGATCACTACTATAATTTCTAAGATCCTTGAAGGTAGTCTGAGAGTCCCATAGCTTTTTGATCTGTTCTCACCATGTATGTCAGAATGCCTTGTAAATGTTTAATACTTAACACATGGATTCATGGTTCTTTGTCACCTTCTAGGCAACTCATTCTTCTTAACTTACGTTTTTTTTTTTTTTGGCTAGGTACACATTCTCTTCATGTAACTGTTTTTATGATGGCATTTGCCTAGCCCAGCTTTTTCCAATTCCTTTCCAAATTTTGTATTTTTAAATCAGAGCCCAAGTCATGATTTGCTTATACCTAAAATTTTCTCCTTAATAAATGATTTTCCCACCATGACAGATTTTTTTCTAACACTATTTGGTCAATATTTTAATAATAATCATATTTTGTGTTAAAAGTGTCCCCTGTTTCAGGTATAAAACCTAACATAATTATTGAAACTGGTTTTCTTTGTGGTTTCTGGACCTGATATATTTTTTTCATGCTGATGTACATGTTTTATCTCACCAACATTTTTAATTGGTTAATTTTTTCTAACTTTGTTATAAATATTCTCAAACACAGAGGAACATTGTTAGACTAGTTAGTGAACAGTATTGTACTTTATTTTTTGACTCAATGCTGAGTATTTTACGGAATTTGCTTGTCTATGGAGTGTATTTTTTGAAGCATTTGAAAATAAGTTTATCCATATATTAAGAACTTGGCCTGTCAGATCTCAGAAGCTAAGCAGGGTTGGGCCTGGTTAGTACCTGGATGGGAGACCGCCTGGGAACACCAGAAGCTGTAGGCTTGGGAGAAGGACCTGGCAACCCCCTCCCAAAAATCAATCTGCCATTGAAAACCCTATGCACAGCAGAGAAGCACTGACAATAGTGTTTCCCCTGTTGCACAGAGGGTCGCTATGAGTTGGATACTGACTCGATGGCACCTAACAACAACAACAAGATACCATTGTTTCATCTAAGAAAATTAACAATGATTTGATATGACCTACTATCTTCCTCATTTTGATTTAAATATATTACAGAACAGGAACTCTGTTGTATATTTTGATATACAATGCCTAGTGTAGTGTTGGCATTCACTAGGCACTTAAAAATGTTTGATTCAATGGAATGTTTTCATATATTACCATCTAAGAGTTTAAGAGCTAGAAACAAAACATCATCTCTTAATTCAGTGTTTTCAGATGAAGAAAATGAGATGTAGAATTGTTCTGTGCAGAACCATGATGAGAAAGCAGGTCTTTTATTTCTCAGTGTAGCCTTCTTTTACCATTATCAAAGTTATCATTCATAGCTAGTGCCTTAAGGGATGTATTAAGTCTTGGGGCCCATAAATTCACCTGTTTAACAGAGAGGAAACATTCTTTTCTGGACATTTCTGTTAATTGGTTTATGTGTTCTGCTTTTTAAAAATTAAGTTAAGATTATCCAATTTCCAATTTCTAGGTTACTGTCTTAAACGTGCATTCTAAATTGGAGGTTCTTACTGAATTTTATTTATATTAGTGAAGTATCAATTAGTTGTTATTGGTGATAGTTTTATGTATTTACATCTATGTTTTATAGTTGCTTTATTACTTTGGTAATTAAGGCAAAATCTGTATTTTTGTAAAATTGCCATTTCTCTTGATACTTTTGAGGTATGGTGAGCTGGTTTTGATTATTTTTCTTAAAATAGGCTTCTCAATATATAAAAGCTTAAAAACAATAATCTAATTTCAATATATTTTCATTCTTTAGCATTCTACTAATTGACATGCATGTTATATTCAAGGTCACTTATGAAGGAAGGGTTTGCTGAATGAATTAGTAAAGGAAAGATTATAAAGAGAGGTTGTTTAACCACTTAAAGTTAAAATGTCATGCTTTTAAAACTGTCTTACTGTATACAAATGTGACTGTAATTTACATTTTTGATAACATAATATGTCTTTTCCCTGGTCAATTTTATAGAATACTAATTTATAATGTTTATTGTATTTTGTATATTTTAGCATTATGGAGTTCTGTTTAATAAACATGTTTAACTTTTTAGCAAAGAACTAAAAGCAAAAAGCCATCTTTTGAGTTAAGACTTTTGTGTAACCTAAAATTTAAAAAGTAGTGTAAAATGGTAGTTGTATTCTCTGAAAAAATATTTGTATTTCTGACTGTTACGTTTTTCTTTCTTACCACAGTAAATCAAGAGGAATTCATTGCTATTATGACTGGTGACATTTAAAGAATTATAAGGATAAACACTAAGAATGTTGCAGTTATAGTCTTATATTCTAATTTTGTGCCTGGAGCCATGTTGAAAAAAGAAACCGACTTAGTTCTTTTTCCCAAAGGACCAAAACTAAGCATTTTCTGTATTTTTATTTTACTACTATTAAATTTCTTTGTATGAACAATGTTGTTAGTACTTAAATAATTTAGCTTTACATTTATAATACAGATTTTATATAAAGTTTTAAAAACATCAAATCATGTGGTATACATTCTTTGGAGGTTTTTAATTTAACGTTAATCACCACTTTTAATCTGGTACACATGTTTTTCAGACTTTTATTAATAAAATGTTTATTAGTGTTTTACAGTTCAGTAAGTTTTCTATTTTGATTTCTAACATCTGTTAACCCTTAACAGAATATTTCTAAAGTCTTTTCTGCTTATACTTTTACTAGTTTCTGAAACAAAAATAAAAATACAAATAGCAGTAGATTTTGCTAAGCTGGGATTTAGCTCAGTTGGTAGAGCGCTGCGCTGCAGTCTCTGAGGACCCGAGTTCAATTCCCAGCTCCGCAAAAATGGGAGAAGGGCCTGGCAACCCACTCCCAAGGCAATCCCGAAAACAGCCATTGAAAACAACAACTACTGCTACTTTGGGCTGGGATTTAGCTCAGTTGGTAGACCGCTGCGCTGCAGTCTCTGCGGTCCCAAGTTCTATTCCCAGCACCCCAAAAATGGGAGAAGGGCCTGGCAATCCACTCCCAAGGCAATCCCGAAACAGTCAGCCATTGAAAACCCTATGAGGGTCGCTATGAGTCGGATACCAACTCAACAGCACCTAAGAACAACAACAACAGCAATAGATTAGCGTATTTTTCCATTACCTAAGATTCCATCAGTGCTGGGATTTAGCTCAGTTGGTAGACCACTGTTCTACAGTCTCTGAGGTCCCAAGTTCAATTCCCAGCAGCACAAAAATTGGAGAAGGATGTGGCAATCCACTCTTGAGGCAATCCCGAAACAGTCAGTCATTGAAAACCCTATGAGGGTCGGTATGAGTTGGACACAACTCCACGGCACCTAACAACAACAACAACAAGATTTCATCATGTTTGGCATTCTGTGTTTCAATACAAGATGGTTAAATATAGGCCTAATTCCTTTTTAAAGAATCATGTCTTTCAGTTTTTGCCCAAGCATTGTGCATTTATCCTCATGTATTATGTTCTAGAACACTTTTGGTTCTAGAACGTAAGTATGACAGTTAAATCTGAATATTTCCTCCCTAAACTAATTGAATGAATATAATTTAATCATCTAACTTCTCTCTTTTTGTTCTTTTCTTTTTTTGTCATGCTGGGGGATTGAATCAATGACCTTGTAAGTTCTTTATCTTGACCCCTTTTTTATTTTTTATTTTTAGATGGAGTCTTGCTAAGTTATGCATTCTGCCTTTGTCCTTGAACTCATGATCCTCCTGCCTCAGCCTCTTGAGTCTCTGGGATTACAGTTGTAAGCCATGGTGCCTGGCTTCATCTAACTTCTTGACAAAGTGAAAGATTTAAATTTTGGAATTTTGATCTGTTAAGACAATGATGAAAATAGAAAATAGTAAGCCACAGATATAAGGGAAGGCTATGTTTTAGCTATATAAAGGCACATTTCTTGATTTACCAAGAAACACTAGAGATAGACTTTCCAGGTATTGCTGGACTCTTCTGCCATGTAGAAGTGTATGTTAGAAGGAAACAAGTGATTTTGGGAGATAGATCACAGAAAAATGGTACATATACCAAGTCTTTACTAATAGTTTGGTTCCTGGTGATATTGGCCATCCTGGGAAGGAAGATGATTTGTCAATTTTAGTGATCTTTATTTATACTTCTTGTTTTCGAATTAATATAATTTGAGGCACATTAAATACTGTGATCCTCTTAGAGTATTAAGAATTATTCACTAGAAATTTAACATGGAATCAGTAGGGACTAAAGAGAAGAGTGGCAGTATTTCAAACAGTTATGTAGAAAGCAAGTTAGTTACTCACTAGAATAAAATGTAATTGTGAATATGGTACCAGTGTTTAAATATTAACAATATTCAGAGCAACAAATAGGGATTGAGAGTTAAAATTTTTTGTGGGTGATGTTGGGCATACCAGTAATCCCAGTAATGTGGGAGGCTGAGGTAAAGGGTTTGCAAGTTCCAAGTCATAGGCAGCCTCCTCAATTTAGCAAGACCCTATCTCAAAGAAAAAAAAAAAGTGAATGGGATGCAGCCCAGTGGTGTAGCTCTTGCTTAGCATTCATGAGGCCCTGGGTTCAAACCCCTAGTACTACAAAAGAAAAAAAAAAATGTCCTTATTGATGAATTGCTGTCGGGTTCTTTCTGGGATTTCTCTCTGTAGTGGGTGGAAGGAAGAAGTGGGTGCCCTGAAGCTGCACCCAGTGGGGAGGCTGTGGCTGGAGAACAGTGTCATGCACAGGATAAAAGGACAGGGGTTTATTCACAAAGGAGGGGAAAGGAATGGAGGATTAGGGAGAGGGGAATGAGGAGTTGGAGAAGGGAAGCCCTCCACTGCTGTCTGTGCTTCTGGGGCAGAGACTCCCTGGTGTCCTTGCTGTTCTGGCTCACAGGCTTCCCACTTCTGGGGGCCCTGTGCTTGTCTTTCCCAGGCCTGCCCCTCAGAGTTTTGCCTCTTGAAGCTGTCATCTGTGTAGGATATCCAGCGTTGGAGAGGTCGGGGTCGGACAGAGGTGGCAGGTGGGTTGAAGTATGATGAAGGCAGTTTGGAGGAAGGCTGAAGGCTAGGCTAGGCAGGCAAGTAAATGGGCCTTGGGCCCCTAAGGAGTTGTAGGGATCTGATTAGCTTCTCTTGGATGGTGTTCCGAATGGTTGTTGAATTCTGAGCTCTGGAGTTTATATGGCCTGATAGCCAGCCAATCAGGGGAACAGGGTTGGATCAGAAACGACCAATTGGCACCAGGGGGGCTTTAGATGCTATGGTACCCTGGATGCCATGTTGGTCCACTTGATGGGAGGGGGAAGAGTGAGATACCCAGATGTATAGCAAAGGTGACCCATTGCTATCTTGCCCCATAGGATTCAATGGGAGCAAATAACCCAGATAAAGAGTCATTTGCCCCAGAGGAGAGGGGTCAGTTCTCTAAGTGGGCTAGATGAGTTCCTGGGACTGGCCATGTTTGGGGTACTCTCTATCCCCCTGGGAATTTTAACAAATTGCTTTCTGTATCTTGATCATGAAATATATTGATTTCCAGAAAAGTGAAGCATAACACATAAAAATAAATCAAGGCTTGCTAGTCTTCTACTCCTTGATTGGAATAATAAGCAAGCTACTCTTTGTCACTTGTAAAAGATCTCTTTCTCTGTCTCTCTCTCCCTCCACCCCCTCTCTTTTTTTAGTACTGGCAGGTTAAATCCAGGGCCTCACACATGGTAGGCAAGTGCTCTACAACTGAGTTTCACCCCCAAAACTTTTGTTTATTTTTATTAAATATTTTATTCTTGAGACAGAGTCTCACTGAGTTGCACAGGCTGCCTCTAGCATTGAATGTGCAACCCTCCCACCTTATCTTCCTGAGTAGTTGAGATTACAGGGTTGTGCCATGGCACTAGGCTCAGAGATACCTTGTTCTATATATATATATATATATATATATATATATATATGTCCTCCTTGGGATGCCAATAGTTTTATTTCCTCTGTTCTTTGGGTCTTTGGGTTAAGGAAGAGTACTCATTTTGTTCATATTTATGGAAGCTTTGTCTTACAGTAGGACATGAAAAATTCTCATGTTTCTTACACTGTTATTAATCAGTAACTAGAGTTGAAAGACTGACAAAATTGACTACTAGAGATGATAATATGAAGAAAGGGGGGAATTTTGTATAAAAAGGAGGTGGGTATTAGTAATGTCACTATAATCACTTTTATCATGTAATGACATTTCATGATGTGAAGAAATGTATGTTTGCTGTTAAATTTATCTAGTATATTGCTGCTCTGGTGTCCTGATGAACTTTACTAGCTTGAGATTTATTAGCTAAAATAATTTACTTCACTATGTTATAAGCCAGTAGACCCTGCTTTCCAAAGCAGCTTTTAACAGCTTTTAGATTTATAGTCTGTTGATAGGTAATTGGGATGGAGAGGAAATTAATAACCCTTTTGTTCAGCATTTAGTATGTGGTAGTATAAGAGATAAGGAAAATACAGTGTTTTCCTGCTCTCTTACACAGTCAATACTTCTTGCCACAGTCCAGCTGCAGCCTAGGATCCAGGGGTTCCCAAAGGCAGCTGAGGAGTTGGCGATGGGTAACAGATATAGTAGCTCGGAGGCTATGTGAATCTGTTCTGTTTATTTTTCAGAAAACTCAATGTTTTATACAATTTTTTAGGCTTAGGTCATGCAAGCAGTAAGAATAGCACATGTAGTTATTCATGAAACAAAGTTTCACAAGCACCTGTTAATCATAAAAACCCATAGTTCAAAACACAAACTTTACTATCTCTAGACACCAAACACTTGGAAGGTTTCTTTCTCTTTAGGCTTTTCATAAATGATAAACTATAATAGGGTATTTGAACTCTATCCTTATTGAACAACAGCCTCTACTCTTTTTCTCTAACTGGGAACCAAGGTCTGTAGATAAGTACCTCCCCATGCTGTGTACCCACTCTTTTCCTCAGCTGGGAACCAAGGTCGGCCTTTGGGCAGATAAGCACCTCCATGTTAAATTGTCAAGGAGGCTTTTGTGCTGTGGGAACAGGCCTATGTATTCTTTTGATTGTTCTATACTTTCTTTGTAAACCTTAGCTATCATAGGTGGGGCCGCTTCAGTCCAAGTAGGGGCTAACACAGCCTGCTGCAGCTGAAGCATAAATTACTTAACACTTGAGTTTCAGGGTGGAAATTGCTGATTAGATTTAACTAGAATAATATCCACACAACCGTTACAATTGGTGGTCATTACTTCTAATTCATTCACAAATTCCACCAGTCGTGTCATTCTTTCAGCATTTGTTTCATTGGAGTTTAATACAATATTAGTCATGAATATTAGTCCTAAACATGAAGTAATTATGTACATAATAATTAGAAGCAGTAATCCTATTTCTAGAAAGCAAAAAGCACATTTTCCTTTTCTTCATCCCCATCCATTTCTTGGAAGATGAGTTCCTTGAACCTCTCTTCCCTATATCCGGACCTTATCAGATAATATGGTTAGAAATGGCTGTGGCAACTTCTGACATCAGATTCTTTAGTGGACACCAACTTTGTTGCTGTTAGGTGCTGTTGAGTTGGGTCTGACTATACAACAGAAGGAAACACTCCCCAATGCTGTGGCATGCCCAGCACTATGCCAGTGCTTCTCTGCTATTCATAGGGTTTTCCATGGTTGATTGTTTCAGGAGTGGGCTGCCAGGTCTTTATCCCATTTTTTCAGTGCTGAGACTTGAACACAGGACCTCAGAGAGTGCAGAATAGCACTCTACCAACTGAGCTAAACCTCAGCCTTGGACACCAACTTGTTAGGTGCCATCGTGTCAGGTGTGACTCAAAACAACCCTCATAGAGCATTCAAAGGCTTATTGTTTTTGGGATTGTTTTGGGAATAGATTGCCACATCCTCCCATTTTTGCAGTGCTTGGTATACCAACTAATCTAGTATAATTCATCTCCATTCAACAGATTAATAAGGGCTTTGTCTCACAAGATTGCTTTTCACTTCAGATGCAAATTGCAGGTCTCTGGTTGTTACCTGTGCTACTGAGCCATGAGCTATAAATTGGAGGTTCCCACTATCCACTCCTTGGGTTTGATTATTTTGCTAGAATAGCTCTCAGAACTTGGGAAATACTTAGCTTTACTCACTTACTGTAAAAGGTATTACAAAAGATATAATGAATTGTCAGGTAAAGAGACAAACAGGGCATGGTGTATGGGGTAAATTAGGCTGTGTTACTTCTAGCCCTCCCCCATGTACACCATCCTCTAGGCACCTCTATATATTCAGCAATTCAGAAGCTATCTGAACCCAGTCATTTTGGGTTTTTATGAAGTCTTCATTAAGTAAACAGGATTGATTGCATCATTGGCCCTTGGTGAACAAGATAACCTTCAGGGCTGTACCCTCCCTGGAGGTGGCCTTATAGGAGAAAATTTCCAATCCTCTACTCACATGATTGATTCCTAAAGGGCCCCAGTTGGAATGAAGAGCTGTTGCTCTGGGGATGCTGACATGAGCAAGCAAACAGGCAACAGCAAGGTTCTTTACCCCTCTTGCTGCCTTCCTGTCTCTAACCTAGTCCTTCTATTAGAACCTGACAAAAATTCAACTGACAAAGGAGAAATGTGGTTGACACAGTCCTAGTCCTATTTACACATTTGAGTGTAGAATAGTGGTTTGGTGCTATGGGAAAAAAGAAAAGCTCAAAAACTAGCATATCTGACTGTATATTTTGTCATCTGAACCAGGTGAAGGGGTTTGGGGCTGGGGACTACAGATTATTATTTATTTATACTGAGACAACAGATGTAAATCAAGCCTATCATATGCAAACCAGATCATAGGATCACCTGATCCCTGGGAAAAGTAATAATAGCCACTGTTTTTGTTTTTGTTGTTGTTGTTTTGCATTACTGGAGGTTGAACCCAGGACCTTGAGTCTGTATGCTTTGCAAGTGCTGTACCAGTGAACTGCACCCTCAGCCCACTTTTTGAGACAGGGTCTCGCTAAATTACACAGACTGCCTCTGGTCTTGAACTTTCGATCCTCCTGCCTCTGCTTTCCAAGTTTCTGGGATTACAGGCATGCACAACTATGCCCGGCCTCAATAGCCACTGTTATTTAAAATAAATTACATATTTTGATATTAATAACCTGGGTTAAATACTGTTGGACTGTCTTTATTTTACCTGCAAGAAAACCAGAGTTTGGAAGTAGTATGTTCAAGGTAACAGGTGGTAACCGAATTGGAATTTGATCCCAAGATTTCTTACTTTTTAGAGTCCACTCATAATCAGTAGATGACACTTTCTTCTTATAAAGATTTATAGACTGTCTTAAGGTGTAATGGGTCAAACCTTTAAAACCACAAAACAAAAGCGAATTTGAGATTTAGAAGCTTAGCAGCAAAAGCATTTATTAAACATTTAAACTTAATTTAGCGTGGCATTATGCTATGTGCTATTCTCTGTGAGTTAGTGTTTGGTGTAATACTTCTGGAAACTTATACTCTTAGACTGTATTTTTACAGTCATGGAGGCAACTTTGAAAAAGTACGTGAAGTTAGAAAATAAATACATTACTTAAAAGTACAGCGTTAGCCTGGCCCAGTGGTGCCTATCTGTAAATCCCCGCTAATCTGGAGGCTAAGGCAGGAAGTTCATAAATTTCAGGTCAGCCTGAACAATGTATCATGGACCTGTCTCAAAAGGAAGAGACTGGGATGTAGCTAACGGGTAGAGCACTTGCCTGGCATTCGCAAGGCCCTGAGTTCAACCTCTAGTACTGAAAAAACAGTGTTAAGCACATACTGAGAAAATGCATATTATTGAGTAGTAAAGACTCATTCTGAGAGCAAAACTTAGGGCAATTTTTTTTCCAATTAATTTTTGTGGGAAATTGCTTGAATTTTAAGAATTGCTTGAAATAGAAGGAACCTTGGATTTAGGAGAATAGTTAGTAAAAGAAAAACACGTGGAATGGTCTGAGGCATTATACCAAGTAAGAAGGAACAGTTTATGGATCTGAACCTGATAGCCTAAAAGCAGGCTCTTGTAGGCCTCAGTGCAGGTTAATTGGTCAGAGCAGGGAGTCAGTGAAAGTCATTTTAATAGGACCATGAATTATTCGGGCTGGGATTTAGCTCAGTTGGTAGAGTGCTGCGCTGCAGTCTCTGAGGTCCTGACTTCAATTCCCAGCACCACAAAAATGGGAGAAGGACCTGGCAATCCACTCCCAAGGCAATTGTGAAACAATCTGTCATTGAAAACCCTATGAGGGTCGCTATGAGTCGGATACCAACTCGACGGCACCAAACAACAACGACACCATAATTAAAGTACCTGCAGTCATTCGACTCTGACATCCAATCCCATCAGATCTTGGAGCTAAGCAGGGTCAGGCCTGGTTAGTGCTTGGAAGAGAGATTGCCTGGGAACATCAAATGCTGTGGGCTTGGGAGAAAGACTTAGCAACCCACTCCCAAAAATCAATCTGCCATTGAAAAACCTATGAATAGCAGAGAAGCAGTAACAATACTGTTTTACCTGTTGTACTTAGTGTCGCTATGAGTTTGTTACTGACTAAACAGCATGTAACAGTAACAGCATAGTTAAAACTATTCTTTGAAATCATCATCCTAGATAGTATGAAAATTGCCAAGGGAAATCTAAAACTAATAAAAGCAAGTATTTGGTTTATCTGAGATGTATGTAGTTAAAATTACTTTAATATTCTAAATATTAGGTGTAATTATGAGTGTATTATCTGTCTACAAAAATCTAAATGATTTTTTTATTAGAATTTTGGAAGCCTGTAAGTTTTGTGCTATTCTGAGAATATGTACATTTTTTGTATGATGATTTTAGTAAGATTACTGATGTTTTATAGAATCATGTCAGCAGGGTTACCTTCATTTTGTACTTAATTAAAAATATTTTAAAGTAGATTTTCTTTATTCCATAATAAAAGAAATCAGGGATACTTAGTAGAATCCCTGGAGTCTGACATTTCTGATTTTAATATGCTTGTAACATTTGTCTAACACACCACTGTGTTTTCTGAAAAGAGCGATCATTTTCTCTGTATGGCATTGCCATAGACTGCCTATCCCCAGGGTCTTCCAAAAGGTCCATGTAAGCCTGACAGCAAGGAAACGTGTAGTGTTGTAGAACATAAATTCTAGCAACTTAGTGATGAAAACATACTTCTGTAGATGACTCTTTAGAATAAAAATCACTCAGTATACATAAACTAAATGCTAAGTAATAAAATATTTCCAAATCATATTTCCTACTATTTAGAACCTCCTTAAATTTAACAGCAGGTTAAAGGTTTGGGGTTGGCCTACTGAGAAGCAATCTTTCATTATAAAATGTGCATTTTGATTGATTCGAAAGTTCATGCATTTAAAGTCTCTGCCAAACAGGTAGACATAACCATACTTTAAGCAAGATCTACATTTCCCTTTTCGTTTTCTACTAAGATTAAAAGTGTTCAATTTAATCTGAATAACTGGCCCAAACTAAACTTTCCAGGAGACTTTTTCTATACAAGTCTTGCTGGGTGATAATTGTTGCTAATCTAAGTCGTAAGGGTTGGTGGTACATTTTTCAACATTGGCAATAGAAACAAAGCAGCTCCCTTAAAGGGAGTGGGGGAAAGATGTAAGATTTGCATTCTAGGAGGTCTTTTTTGTTGTTGTTGTTGTTAAAGAAAACTGTTCAGATATAACTGGTTGGCTTCACTGATGTATCAAAGATTAAAAAGAAAAAAAGAGAACCAAAGGGGGGAAGATTTTCTTTAAAAGCCAGAAATATAGAAATATATTTTAACAACCTCATTTGATTTTGGGAAAAATTAAATGAGATTGATTATATTTGTGAAAATGTTTTATGAATTACAAAGATATATGAACATATATAAATCATCATAATTAGACTTCTATAGTTTAAATGTTTTACCTATGGGTCCAACTGTCTATAAGTCTGCAATCTGATTCTTGAAGCTCTGGGATCTTCAGAACCTCTAGGGAAGTCTTGGTTGTACACAGACCCAGGTAGCTAGAATGTTGCTTGGGGTATAGTATTTATTTTTATTATTTTGTGGTGCTGGAGATCAAACCCAGCCCTTTACACATGCTAAGCTAGCTCTCTATCACTGAACTATATCTCTAGCCCACTTGGGAGCAAATTCTGAAAGATTAGTTTCTTTGGAGTATTCATCACCACAGAAGCAAGGCAAGTGTTCAGTCCATTTGGAGAGAATATAATCTTGGGTAGCCTGGATAAATCATATGCTGTTATCATGATCTGTGTTTCTATACAAGTTATTAAAGCCAAATTATTTTCAAAAAGTTAATCTTGCTTCCTAGCATCTTTTAGGGTCTCTACTTCTAAAGGATTAATTCATGCAAAAAAAGAAAGCAAAATTTTAACAGAGATCTTAGTTTCTATTTTATTTATAATTTATATATCATATTTCTTACCAAAGAAGAATTTGTAGCAGGCTTCCCCAGCACACGTAGAATAAAATTATTAAATTAGAAACAATAAGTCACAAACCAGAAAGAATAAAATACAGAGACAACTTCAGCTATTTGGGGTCAGATGGAAGTCTTTAGAGTAATAATGATTAGATAGGTACAGTAAGAGGCTTGCCACTAGGATCATCTCCCCATCCGTAATTGCTGTTTTTTCCCACTCTTGCCCCCGTATACCCAATGGCCTGTGGGATTAGAAATATGTTAATTTTGGTAAGTGTCTTTGTTTATAGGGGAGGGAAAATGCTAGACCTCTGCTATGCCTTAGTATTTTTCATCTGTAGACTAGATAACTTGTTCCAATATAATCAAGAAACTTGTTCCAAGAATCCAGGCTGAGGTAAAAGATGAGGGCCTAGAAGTTAAAGAGAGCTTGATTTAGAATATGGATTATAGAGTGAATATAAAAGTTTTCTTAAATAGTAATTCACATACTCAATAGCTCAGTGACATACTTCATATTAGGAACACATGATTAAAAGAATTAAGATTCCTATAATATTTGACCTAGTGTCTTTAAATATTGCTCAGGATTCTGATGAATTAAACATTGAGGAGTATACCAACAATACCAATAGCTGCAAGGGGTTCTTAAACCTCAGGGCTGCCAGAGATTTAGGGCTGATGATGTAGGGGAAACTGGCAGGAGTCACAGGGAAATACTTAGTGGCGTGGGACAGTGATGGGATGGAGGACCCCCAGGTAGTTACTGGTCTGTGGGTTTAAGTGACTTGCAATTCTATAATCTGATTTTATATGTTTTGGGATCTCCAGGACCTTTTATGGTGATAAACAGCTAAAAAAAAGACAGTATCATCAATATTTCAGATATTTCCCTGGGCTGACACTGCTTGAACCTCAGTTTTCAAGAGGGTATGGAATGAAATCTGTGTTCCATAGTGTTTCCAAGTGATTATGCTCCTGAATGGGCATCCACTGATGGAACTGAGTAGGAACAAATGTTTCTGATTTCATTTCAGGAAGTTCTGTTTGATTGATGCTTGGAAGTTGGCACACATTTCTCCCATTATCACTTGATAGGGTGTCATCTAATACAGGGATCTCCAAACTCTGGGCCTTGGACCAGTATGACTGTTAGAAACAGGGTCTTACCAAAGGAGATGAGTGGCAGTGAGCTAGCGAACTTCATCTGTATTTACAGCTGCTTCCCATCACTCTCATTACTGCCTGCGTTCTGCATCTGATCCATGGAAAAATTGTTTTACATGAAACCAGTTGCTAGTGCAAAAAAGGTTGAGGATTGTTGATCTAATATAAATAAACAATGAAAATTGTAACCCTGGGTACTTAAATTTGATAATATTCTTGTGACCTTTCAATGAACGATGATTGCTCTTCCCATTTAGGGAGCAATTTGCCTTGTGTACATGGATAGAGAATTGCAAGAGAAACCATTAGCTAGATTATTGTAATCTATGAATCTGATTTTAAAAACCTCATTATATTGCATATTAAATTTTGATAATTTCTATCAAGTAAAACTTTTAGAGGTATTCTTTTTACAATAGGGGAAAGGGTTTTTTGATTCCTGCAATTGTTAATATCAGTAAGTGCACATTTCCATGTAGAGATGATGACATTCAATCTATAGCCTTGTACCCTCCTTCTTTAATCAGCTGTTTTTCTCTTAAGTCTTGCCCTATACATTTCTTCAAGAAAGAACAGTACTTAATGCAATTGTTCAAATAAGAATAGTGATTTGGAATGACAGAAAAATAGGACAAATATATTTTCAGTTTCCACCAGGGGGACCTATTGCTGCAACTAAAAAATCAAATCTAAGGAACAACATGCATTGTAGAAGACAGTTACATGCTATTATATTTTTTACTTTTTAAAGTGTATACATCTGTTTGAAAAAATACTAGAGAAATAAGATAGGAAGTTTTGTGATTTTTTAGTATTAATAGGCTTCATAAGTAGAATGACTATGCGAGACCAAAATATAAAGTCAGTCTTTGAAAAATACCTTGTGCTTCTTATATGTATAAGATTGCCTACAGAAAGTAGGAAAAAAATCTTTTTTTATAAAACACATTTCCAAATTTTATTTTATTCCTTTCTGCTGGCTTTTGTCTAGGATTACAATTTTTGTAAACATTTTTTTTTTCTTTTTTCTTTTTCTTTTTCCTTAGGCAGTGTCTTGCTGTATAAATCAGACTGTCTGGGAACTCTCTAGCCTGGGCTGGCTTGGAATTTACCATTTTTCTGTTTCAATCTCCCAGGTGCTGGGATTATAGTTATGCACCACCATGCCCAGCTCTTTTGAAACATTTTCATACTATAATATTTATAGCCACAAAATGGTTAAGTTCTGTCATCACAAAATGAGTAAATCCATATTTTTGCCCATATCTGGTTGCGAGAACATTCTAGTTTGTTCTTTCAGATTACCAGTATGTTTGCTTTGTCAGGATTAAGTATTATCCTATATTTTTATACTTATATCTCTTAATATTAAATTTCTTCCCCCTGCATAACTAGTGGGTTGAACCCAGGGCCTTGAATGTACTTTGCAAGTGCTCCATCACTGAGCTGTACCCCCAAGCTCCTACCTTTTTAAAAAAGTATTGAGACTGGGTCTCCCTAAATTGTGCAGCTGCCTGTGGCATCGAATTTACAATCCTGCCTCTGCCTCTGGACACTGGGATTACAGGCATGCACTACTGCATCTGGCATTCCTTATATTTTTATAGTTCTAGTATTCTACTTGTAAGAGCCTTACAATTTTCTATATCCTAGATGTTTTTACCCTACTCACATGGCTACTTCCTTCCTGATTTTATTGATTAGAAGTAATTTACACTAGTGGGTGGTTCTAAGGGGTCAACAGTTTGTAATCACTGTAGGACAGATGTTATTTTCTTATTTTTCAGGTAGACAAGTGGAGGTGGAGAATTATCACATTATTTGGGTAACATAATGTTCTCTGACTTGTGATTCTTTCTAAAATACAGTTTATTTTTTACATATTCCAAAGATGGATTAACTAATGTTTCATGCATTTTTCCTTCACTTAGACTAGATTAGTAAACTCATAATTTGAGCATTAGTGGGCATTCTCTTTCACACATGTTCTTCTGTATGAGAAATGCAGTGCTATCGATAACCTGCTTTCTGATAATTTCCATTGTCCTTAATAAATATCAGCACGTGGTATTTTAGATGTAGGAAGAAATGTTCTATTATATCATAATTGTACATTTGGCCCAACAATGCTGTAATGATACTTTTGAACTCCTGCTCACATGCACACACACACACACACACACACACACACACACACGCACTTTTCTTCTCAAAGAAAAGGATTAACTCTAAGGACAGAATGCAGCTCAAGCGTAATGAAATGAAAACGTATCTTAGATTGAACAATTTCATTTGTAACAAGAGAAATACAAAATTAAAGTACAGTGATGCTGCTTTTACCTATTCAATTATATTTGTGATGTGCTCTTTTAAATGCTAGGAAGTAGGAGAAATAAACCAGTCACTCTTTCACTTTTGGGTCTAAAATTTGGTATAAACCCCAAGCAGGACAATTGGCAGTATCTATCAATACACCATTTGACTCAACATGTTTCTTAGAATTTAGCCTATGTATATACTTGTACACATCAAAATTATTTATGCCTAAGACTATTAACTATGGTTTTGTTATAGCAAAAATTAGGAACAAATCAAATATTCCTTGACAGGAAGTTGGTTAAATTGAAAACTAGTAAAAGGAAGAAACGAAACTCTTTACTGATATGTAAAGTTGGGTCCTGGTCTGAGTCTTACAGGCTGAGAATTCCAGAGCAATCAGAAAGGGATGCTGCTGTGAGAACTGCCTGCATAAAAAGTCAGTGCATCACTAAGGATCTCGACAAGACAGATTATGGACTATAATTAAAATTAATAGACATAGGTAATTTCCTTAAGACTAGACATAGTGGGAATATCCTCAAGACTAGACATAGTGGGAATATCCTCAACCATCCCAATCCAGGCGTTTTAACAATACTTCTTTTTCAACCTGTAAAACTATACCAGATACCTGCCGGGACCCCATTGAGCAATGCAACTTCAAAAGTTCCCAAATCAAGCCCCGCATGGTGATGCAAGCCTGTAATCCCAGCGGCTGGGGAGGCGGAGGCAGGAGGATCCCAAGTTTGAGACTAGAGGTAGTCTGCATAATTTAGAGACACCTTGTCTGAAAAGGTAAAAAAAATGGGCTGGGCATGCAGCGCAGTGGTCAAGCACTTGCAAAGCATGCAAGCTCAAGGCCCTGGGTTCAACCCCCAGTACCGCAAAAAAAAAAAAAAAAAAAAAAAAAAAAGGCCCCAAATCACACATATACCTGTTGTGAAGACTCTAAGGGCACCTCTTTCTCTAGACACCCACGCTTCACTCTGGAAGCATGTACTATTTTTCATCCTTTATTTAAAATAAACTTCCAACTGCTTCACTCTCTTACTGACTCATCCTAAAATTCATTCTTGTGACCAAGCAAGAATTCTGCTTTCACCTGAGTGGAGATCCCATAAAGGGAACTCTTCAGGTTAAGGCAGTAGGAGAGCTGGACTGCAGCCCTCACTGCTGGTGACACTGGGAACTGATGAAATGACTAGCCAGATAACCCTATAGTAAGTATAGTGGACAGGATCCAGCTTGTACTCAGAGCTACCAAAAAACTTTAGGACTGAGGCAGTCTTTCCTCTACCTGCTGGCAATGTTCGCTGTTGAGTGGCTAAAATGTACTACCAAGGTTATAATTATATCCCTTCCACAAGAGCTGCCCATATTCAAAGTCTGGATGAGATGTAGGGTAGAGCCTGAGGGGATACAAAGTTATGGTTCTCTTGCCTTAATTGCCTAAGGTTCCATTCCAGTTCTAGAGCCTCTTAGTATTGACTGGCTATTGCAGTTGCATCACAGTTTAGCTTTGTAGTTGGCCCAATCCTGCCTTCTACCTTAAAAGTATTGTCTCAAGATCAATCCCCAATTAATCATCTGCCCCTAATTTTAGAGGGAGGAAACCCTATCAATGAAAATCCAAAGCAAATAGTAAAGAAGGAAGAAAAAGCTTAACAACTTCAGATAAGATAAGATACTACATCCATGATACAAAAGCAAAATAGCATGAGAAGGCAACATTCAAAGGACATAAAAGAGCTTCTGGAAATTAAAAAAAAAAAGTGATGGCAGAAATGAAAACCTTCAGGAAGTAGAACAATGAGACAGGAATGAAATGGTATTTAGAAGGCCTAAATATCTGGTATCTGAATAGAATGTGTTTCAGAAAGAATAGAGAAGTGGGTGTCACAAGTCAGAAGAGGAAAGCAATTATCAGCAACATAATTCAATAGTATTTTTCAGAATTTAGGGATATGAGTTTCCAGGTTGAGTGCTTGACCCAATTATGAATATAGGACACCTCATAGGAAAATTTTAGAATACTGGGCACAAAAAGAAGAAGGCCAGGTTCCAGAAAGAATAGGTAAGGTGTATACAGAGGATTAGGAATCAGGAAGTAGGGGAAGTAGCTCAGAGGTATAACCAGGCTCAAAGCCCTAGCATTGATCTCCAGGATTACCCTACCTCCAAAACAAACAAACTAACAAAAAAAAGAACCTAGGAGTCAGAATGACTTCTTAACAATATACTGGAAGCTTGAACACAATAGAGCAATAGACTCAAAATGGTGAAGAAAACTTTCTTCTAAGATAATACCCAAATCCAGCCAAACAATTTCTTATGAGGTAGAATAAAGACATTTTTAGAGCTGAAAGTACTCAAAATATTTACCTCCCTATTTGTCTTCTCTGGAAGTTCCTTGAAGATACTTTCCTAAAGTGAGAGAGTAAAATAAGAAACTTAAATATGTGGTGTACATGAAGGGATCTAACACAAAGCAAAACTAAATTTCCATGATGTGGGTTAAGGAAGATACCAAGAGTATGGTGGTGCTCTAGGTTTAGAGAGTGACCCATCCCAATTGGAGCAGGTCTGAAGACTCTGGCAGAAATTTCCTCAATAATGTGAAACTCGTAGAAACTTGATGTCATAAAAATTGAAAGGAGATTTAACAATTTTTAAAGAGTTTGAGGCTAACAATGATAACTACACGGAAAACTAGGCAAAAGTAAAAACAAAAGTACAATTAACTCTGGGGAAGTGAAAAGTTGTACAAGAAAAAAAGTAATGATAATGCTCTGTATTGCTCAACAATAAAAAACACATGGCATTAAAGGTTAACACATAATTTTGATCTAACTAAACATTTTGAAATAATGTTGGGAGGATGACAGACATGTGTGCATTTGCTAGATATGGAAATACAGCTGAATACTCGTCTTTCATCGTGAGAAGTTACATGTAAGGATGGAACATACTTTCATATATTTTTTATTGGAAATTTTAATGTACACCTTAATGTGATTCATTCTGACATGCTTTTCATTGTGACATTTCCATATATGCATTTTGTTGTACATTATACAGTTAAGTTCCCCCTTGCCCTCTTGTGCACTTCCTCCCCTGTCCCACCCCACCAAAGACTTCTTTTCCATTTGCTTGTCTTTTTATGGTAATATTTTTCTATATATCCTTGGGGAACATACTTTCATATTAAGAACATGAAAGTTGAATCTAGACTACCTTAGCTTTGAATCATGTCAGTGATTTTTCAGTGGTATGAACTTGGGCAAGTTACTTAATTTCTCGTAAGAACTGTGCCTCAGTTCTTATCTGTAAAATGTTGTTAGGTGCCATCAAGTCGATATCTGACTCATAGCGACCCTCATAGGGTTTTCAATGACTGTTTTGGGATTGCCTTGGGAGTGGATTGCCAGGTCCTTCTCCCATTTTTGCGGTACTGGGAATTGAACTCAGGACCTCAGAGACTGCAGCGCAGCACTCTACCAACTGAGCTAAATCCCAGCCCCTCTGTAAAATGAGAATAATGTTAATGCATATCTTACAGGGTTATTATGAGGATATTGTATATATGAGATTTGAATACTACCATACTGCTATGTAGGAACTGCTATACAAATATTTTCAATTTATATTGTCTGTTTTGGAATGAATTGTGTCATCCTGCCCCCAAGTTTACACATTGAAGCCATAAGTTCCAGGACCTTAGAATGTGAGTATATTTGGATACCAGGCCTCCATAGGAACCATTGAATTAAAATGAGACTATGAAGGTTGACCTTCTTCCAATCTGAGTAGCATTCTTGTAAGAAGAGAAGCTTAGGACATACAGAGAGTTATTAGGGATGGATCAGCATGGAAGAAAGATCATGTGAAGACACAGTAAGAGGAAGGCTATCTTTGAGCCAATGAGAGAGGCCTTGAGAGAAGCCAAACCTTCCTACACCTGAACATGGTCTTCTAGCCTCTAGAATTATGAGAAAATAAATTTGTATTGTTTAAACCACCCAAACTGTGGTATTTTGTTTTGGCAGCCTTAGCAAACTAATACATCATCATATTGTTGAAATGTTTGGAAATGAATACCAAAAAATTCAATTTAAAGAGGTAAGAGGTTGCCTCTAGGAAGCAGATGGCAGGGAAGAGAAATCATTGTGTTTTTTTTTTGTTTTTGTTTTTGTTTTTAATGAGAAGTCTGTAGAAGTCATTGACTCCTCAAACAATGTGTATTCATAACTGATAAAAGCATGCATGTACACACACACACACACACACACACACACACACAGAGGAATGCAGTGTTCAATAAATCAGGGTTATCCCTTGTGTCTTTTGACCTGGATGATTAAGTTTCAGGTGGTGTTCCTTCAAGCATTGTGGGCACTGGGGGACTCAATAGGAGATGCCATCCTGTGGGGACTAGGAGAACTTAGAATACTCCATGAATGTAGGCTAACTTTAATAATATCTGGGTAGCTAATTGGTACTCACTGTTCTTGTGGAAGAAACCCAAGCCACGTTGAAAAGAATTGTAAAGGGATACCACATGGGTCTCACATCACTTGACAAGACATGTCATATATTTGTTATGAGGGTAATGTTTTTATATTTATTTTTTTTTAAATATGGCCTTTTTTTTCTCTCCCTGTGGCCTCCAAACATTTTTTCCACTAAGTAAGATAAAGTTAGTGTGATTTTGGCTACAAACAACATAAAGCCAACTAGAAGTGTTTAATCTTAAATAAATAAATGAATAGATCTTGAGATGGATGGTTCTAGGTAACTTAATTTCTCCATGATGTTTTTAAGGACAGGATTTTTCTTAATTCTAGGCTACCATCTTTAGTATGTAGCTACTCATGGTTGTCCCGCCATGTGTCTGTCTGCTTGTTGTGCTGTGTGGGCTTGCATGGTACTGTGATGCTGAAAGCTATGCCACTAGTATTTCAGATGCCAGCAGGGCCACCCACGGTGGACTGGTTTCAGCTGAGCTTCCAGACTCAGACAGACTAGGCAGCCCACTCCCGAAATAATTAGCCATTGAAAATCCTATGAATAGCAGAGAAGGGCTGTCAAATGTGGTGCTGGACAGTAAATCTCTCAGGCTGGAAGGCATTCAAGAAACAACTAGGGAAGAGTTGCCTCCTCAAAGTAGAGTGGGCCTTAGTGATGGGAATGGAATAAAGCTCCTGGGACTTCCTTTTGTGGATGTGGCAGGACTCAAAATGAGAAGAAACACTGGTGGCAACAATGCCCTCCAACATAAAAATATGTGCATGGCACAGTGTACAGTAGTGTTTTGTTCTGTTGTACATAGGGTCACTATGAGTCAGATCCCACCTGACAGCACTCAACAACAACAATAACTCATAGTTGCAACTACAGCAGTAGCAGGCCTTGTGTCCTTGTAAACAGTGTGCAAAGTCCGCATGGGAGAAGAGGACATCCATCTTCACATCCCTCTTTAGGAAAGGAACACTTTGCCAGAAACCTCACTACATGCCTTCTCCTCGGATCTCGATGGCCATAATTGACTTAGATGCCATTCTTACACCAACTAACAGAGTAATGGAATTGCCATGTTTGGCTTAATCAAAGTTTTATTTCAAACTCTGAAACTGTGTAGGGGTTCAGTTTCCTCAGAACACATCTGTAACCCCTGCTCGAACAAACTCATGATTATGTTAGTGAGGAATCGGGGCAGAAAAGTCCACATGCCATGGTATATTGTTGTTAGGTGCCATCAAGTCAGGTCTGTGACCCTCATGGGGTTTTCAATAGCTGATTATTTCAGGATTGCTTTGGGAGTGGATTACTTCCTCCTTCTCCTGATGTGATTGTATAGGGAAAGAAAACTATACATTTCAGAAATAGTTCTGGACAGATAGGAAGGGAAGGTAGTAGCTTAAGTGAGAGGAGGAGAGAGAAAAAGGGAAAGGTCAGAAATGAATGTTCTGGTGCCTGATGTGGGGTTTAAACCTGGAAAGGAGCGTTGCAGGACAGGTTGAGGGTCATAGAAACACCTGGATTCCTAGAAGGGACCCTGTGGTCCTGATTTCTCAAAATATAGCCTGGAAATTGCAGGTCTTTTATAGATGTCATGAAATTAGAATAACGCTACATCTAGAATGTCATTGTGGAAGAGAGAAGATGGCTGAGGGGTGGAGCTAGGTGAATGGAGCTGCTGTGGCATGCAGTTTCTACACTGTCTGAAGTTCTTACAGAAGGTGGACTTAATGCCTGGAGACTATTGAGCCCTTCTACTGCCACTGCCTGAGGATAGGAAAGCTTCACCCTGCTTCGCTCTCTCAGGAACAGGGGAGAGGAAAGAAAGCGGAAAAAGTCCTTTTTTCACTTTGCATTAACTAAATATTTATAGCTTTAAATGGAATATTTATAGCTGTAAATGCAATATTTATATTTATAGTTTTAAATGCAAATAGACTGAATTACTTTTAATTGACAAATTTCTGTTCTATTGGAATGAGGGTCCAGAATAAGAGATCAGTTACAGAGAAACAATACATTTTTCCTCACCTCAAAGAATTTGAATTTTTGTCTTGCGGTATTTTACATGTTTCACTGTATTTTTCTTTTTCACCTGTGGGGGACCATTATGGGAAAATGGAAAATGGAAGGAGTATGATGGTGGAGGTGCATGGAGACCTCTTGAGAAATGTCAAACATCATTTAGGATTATATAAAAATAATATAAAATTAGTCAGCTAACCACTTTTTTCCTAAAATATTAATATGGCTAATAAAATATTTTCAGCATAAATAAACAAAATTTGATCTCATCGAACTGGGTTTTTTAAAAATACATGCACTAAAATGCTTCTTATTATATTAAGATAACCATGATTCACCACAAAAACAAGCCACCAGGTTACTTATATTTATTTTGTTTGTATTATGTTTTCTCTTTACTACATATGCTTAGCCAGGTGGAAAACAACAGAAATATTTCACTTTTTAAAACAAATATAGCCTGGTCAAGAATCAAATTTACATTCTAACTGCATTATAATAAATCAAGAATGTTTATGGTTGCATCTAGCACCTAGTTAAAACTCAACACATGTATAACAATAATAAGAAAATTTGTTGGTCAAAATGTTGTAATAGCTACTAAAAATACATGAATAAATTTTAATATGCAGACAGGAAAAAACAGACATACAGTGTGTATTTGAGGCACATGTATCATTTGAACAGGCGCCAGAGTTATGTAGCTAAAGATTAAAGTGTGATTTAGAGATATATTCCACTCCGTATGCACGTGCATCGCTTCTATTAGTATTAATAGAATTTACATGCACACTGTTGGAGAAGAGAACTGAAATTTGTTGAAAGGGAAATAAGGAATGATTTTAAACTTTGTCTGTAACTCCAGGAGCATGGGACTGTATTATTAAAAGCTTTGTGAAAGGCCTTAATTTAGGCACTGAGATATAGAAGCTCTATATCAAACTACCACATGTATACTTCGTTTGTATTATTAGAGAAAAGTGAGCCAGGAAAGCCAAAGGATTTGTGAAAGGCTCTCCTGGGATTATGATACTGTGTAGAAATGGGAAACAATATATGCATTTTTAAAGTGGATTAATTTGAGGAATATGAATAATTTTTAATCTAGGACAAAATGTGATTGCTGTTATTGTGGCCACTAGCATGCACGTGCCTGCACACATGCGCACACACAGTTGCTTATATTACCTATACTCATTTTTAAGCATCGATTCTCTACCTGCCTGCAGCTGTAGCACTGTAGTGTCTGATCCTGCCAGATCTCAGAAGCTAAGCAGGGTCAGGCCTGGTTAGTACTTGGATGGGAGACTACCTGGGACACCAGATACTGTAGGCTTGGGAGAAGGACCCAGCAACTCACTCCCAAAAATTAACCCACCATTGAAAACCCTATGAATAGCAGTGAAGTACTAACAATAGTGTTTCATCTGTTGTGCACAGGGTCACTATGAGTCAGACACCGACTTGATGGCACGTAACAGTAATTCCCTACCTAGGTTTTAGGAAAATACAAATGTTTTTAGCCTATTGAATATATTTCTTCTCTTTAATGGGAAATTATCAAATAATCAAATATTTGTTAAATCCTAAAGTCACAGAAAAAGCATTGGGGGAATTGGAATTGGGGGAAAAATTAAATTTGTGTCCTCCTATTTACTACCTCCCAGGAAATGGCTTTTATTGACACTTCTATTCTTTTAGTAAGCATCAGCAAGAAATAAATCAGCTAAATAATGAATCACACCGAGATGGCAACAAATGATAGACTTAACTTTCTGTAGGAATAATTGTATTTGAAAATAGTATTTATTTTGAAAAGCCCTGGGCAATGTATTCCTTCATTCATTTAGCATATACTTAGTGAGTGTCTACTATGTGCCAGTCACTTTTCTGGCTCTATTGATCCAGAGGCAAATAAAATGAAGTTCTTGACCTCATGGACTTTACAAGTGAGTATCATGCATTAAGAACTCTAAAAATGTACATACATTTTAGTTAGTTATTACATTTTTTATTAATTGAATCTTATAAATACTTAGAAATTTACATAGACTGACATATATACATTTCCATTCTGTCATAAAACTATGTTATTGTTATTAGGTGCTGTTGAGTCAGATCCGACTCATACCGACCCTACATACAACAGAATGAAACACTCCCTCACATTGTGCCATGCCTGACACTATGTCAGTGTTTCTTTACTGTACATAGGGTTTTCAATGGCTGATTGTTTTGGGATTGCTTTGGGAATGGATTGCCATTTCCTTCTCCCATTTCTGCCATGCTGAAGATTGAACCCAGGGCCTCAACAGAGCACAGAGTGGCACTCTACCAACTCCTTAAATGTGTGGCAGTAAAAAATGCCACGTATCAAATGCATTTTTGTGTGTGCATATGTGTGTGTGTAGTGCTGGAGATCAAACCCAGGGCCCTTGCACATGTTGAGTGAGCACTCTACCTTTAAGCTACATCCCCCAGCCCATTGTACATACTTTGAACTCTCTATAAGTGAACATCTCTAGGAAGGGAAATCTGGTGTACCTTTAATTGTCTTGATACTTTTCTTCCATGTCTGAAATTCCTGAGAACACATTGCTTTTTAAAGTAAAAATGCTTTTGAGTTTCTTTCGGTCTAAATATGTAAAATTGATAGACTTTGGTGGTAGAAGATATTTGTGGAAAGCAAGGGCTCACTATTGCCTTCCTTATACAAATCATCTTCCTGATTTCTGAAGGGTTGCCAGTTCCTGTGCCAAAATTCCTTAGTGGATTGTTATATGTCTCTTATATAAGCTAGCTCAGCAGTGGTTTGGGTGGTATCTATGTTTGGGCCAGATGAGAGCCTTAAGTGGGAAGAGAGCAGAAGTGTTGTCCTACTTCTGTTGAATGTGAATTGTCAGGTGCTCAAATGCAAAATACAGTATATTCACAAGTATTCAATTCTACTTCCAGGCATGTGGAAAAACTGAACTTTGTGCACCCTATGCAGTCAGGTGCACTATGTCACGTGTTTTGATTAATGAAATCTGAGCAGAAGTGTAATGCCAACTAGAGGTGAGAATGAATGTGAAAACTCTGTGCTGTCTATCAAGATCCATTGCTGTAATGATCATGAAGCTATGTGATAAGATGGAGCTTCTACCTGGAAGCCTCAATTTCTTAGTGATTTAATTGAAATCTTGAAATTTCAAGATTAATTTCAGTATTAATTAGCATAGAAATAATTAAATTGGTTGTGTTAAGCTGCTGTGCATTGGGAATTATTTGTTATTACATCATAGTCTAGTCTTGTTGGACCAGTACAAACAATTCAAACAAAATTATGTTTAGATATCATTATTATGCTATTATTATGCTATTGCACAGATTTTTATTCACAAATCATTCACTGACTAGAACATTTTTTCAAATGAATAGGTTTTTTTGTACCCCAAATGGTTATTATACAGTAATAAGTCAAAGTTACTGATCTTTCAAGTTTCAAGCATCAAATAGATTCTTCTTTCCATAGCCACCTTTTCTAGGGCAGGAAGTGTTTCTAAGGTTTAATGTTAGCTTTTGCTCTGGGTCATATCAGTCACATGCAGTCCACACACCAATGGAAGTTGTTTCAGCAAGCCCATTGCCTGTTATCCAAGCCTCCAATAGTGGGGCAGACTGCCGCTCAGTCATAAAAACCATCCATAAATAGGGTCATGGCTTTAGATGTGGGTAGATAAAGACTCTTTGCAACCTAGACCATGGAGAATGGAGAATGCTTAGTGTTTTCATTGATTTGTTTGTTTATTTATTTTTAATTAATAAATATTAAACTAGAAATTTCTCAGTATGATTTGGCAATCTCAGTTTACCCCCTACTCTATAATTTTCATATTATATTTCAGATAAGTTGTGAAAAACTGAGGGAACTTTTCTTTACAAACTTGAAAAGCATCTATCATAAAGAAATACTATATTCTTATAGAAAAAGATAATTATGAAGCACCTTTCTAAGGTCATATACACTTTTCTCAGGGTGTCTGCTTTATTGCTATCTCTTCAGATTGTTTCCCTTTTCCATTGAAACAGTTATTCCAAAGTTTCAGAATTTATATGGCTTTAGTTTTGTTTTCTCTTATAATTATAGTTTTATTACAGCAAAAGGATATAAAGAAAAATCAGCTAAAAGTAGCAACCCATAGAGAGTGAGGTCTGGGAGCCTTCCAAATGTGAAGTTTCCAGTGTTTTGTTTGGATACATCACCATCCTGGCACAACGATATGTAACATTAAGCACAGTGTGTTGCCTTCTTTGGAAGCTCATCCATGCTTCCCTGTCCAAAGTTTTCACTGGGGTTTCATTATGTAGACATGACATGATTGGTTGGAACATTGGCCAATGACTGAACTCAGTGTTCATGTCTCCTCCCTTTAGGTTGATATCACATGATTCAAAGCCCCAACTCTCTAATCATGTGGTTGGTCTTCTGGGAGTAGCCAGGTCCCATCCTGATTCATTTCATTGGTGCAAGCTATTCACAGTTTTACTATGAATCACCTCATTAGTGTAAAGTATTAGAGCTCATGGAGAAAAACAAAGTCACTCTTTTCACTTGGAAACGTCCAGGACCACCTTCTAGGAACTGGAAGCAAAGGCCAGCTCCAATTCTTTACTACACAGGATCCTCTCTTCCCCACTACTCAATACTATTTCTGATCTTGGTAATTTCAATTATGTGTGTATTTTTCAACATTCCAATCTTTTAGTTCTTTGAATTTCTGTCCTTTTGGTGATTGTGCTTTGCAACTTACCTCAAACATCGATTGTCATAGTTGTACTTTGGATCTTGACCAGTAACAGCAACCTCTCCATAATTTCAGTTTCAGGCATTCTACTCTCTGAGCATCACTTCCTGTCTTTCCATTTTTCTCCCTCTCACACCCCAAATCCAATAATCCTTTAATCCCACTAGGATCTCTAATCCATTTATTTAAACACCACTTTGCTTCTCATCATCTTGATATCCTCTCTTCCTTCCTTCCTTAGCTTACATCTGTCAGGATTCTTCCTTGTACATAGCCTTGATCCCATTTCTTCTTTCTCATTTTGTTGTCCTTGCTGAGCCAAAACCACATTGTTGGTTAAATCCAACTCTCCATTTTTTCCATGCCTGCACCCATGATACTGAATGTGGGTAGTGAAAAATAGACCACTTTACTGATTGATTTCATTTAAAATTCATGACCTGCAAACCTCATGTGGGACCCTAATGCCACCAGGTAACCATGGTATACCAGTATATCCTTAGGCTAGGAGGTGGGAGAGTAAATGGATGAATATTTTGTGTTTTTTCTTCTCATCTCAAACTTCTAACACTTTCCATTCTCTTTCTCAGCTAATGGTCTTTATTCCTAGTAAAATTTTCAAGAGAACTTCCATAGAATGCCACAGTTACATCTGTAAGCATTTGTACCCATAGCTTCTGTTTTTACCACCATCAGAAACAAACCAGAATTGCTTAATCCTCAATACACTTTCCTGGAAAGAGAATCTGGTTGGAAAAGCTTTCATCTGGCATCCATACTCTGCCTAATTAATTGTGGTATATGCCACCAGGTCACTCTAAATCAAATGGCTGCCATGATCCATCCCTCCATGAGGTGGCATGTGTGTTCTCATATACGGAGGCAGATGCCCTAGAATGTGTATGCTACAGATAGCAGTAAAAGCATGGTAGAGTGTGTTCTTTAGTTAATGCTTTTCAAAGTTTTATCACAGGATCTCTTGAATCAGAATGACCCTTAGACATACATACTAAATTAGACTGGAACTTCTTGAAGTGGAGCCCAAAAATCTGCACTGTAGCAAGTTCTCCAAGTGATTTTTCAATGCAATAATGTTTGCCATGCTTAGAGAGAGTTGGAAGGATTATCAATGGATTTTTTCATTTGTAGTAAAATGAGTTCCAATTCCTAATAGTTCTGATTAATTTAAATCTTATTGTAATATGTTTGGTTGATTGATTCTCTTTTAAAGATTTTAGTTGTACCTTTTAGTCAGACAATGAATGAGGATGAATACTTGATGACTGTTTTTTATGAATCGGGCATTATTTTCAGGGTTGGGAGTTATAGGGTGAATAATATATGCTAGAACCCAAGTCTCCTTATTTTTCATCTGGTGCTATTTGTGTTGGTTTTGACTTTCTAAGATTGGTTTCTGCCTTCACGCTGTTTTTAGTTCTAATATATTTAAAATTTCATTCAACTTTTTTTAACCTCAGCATTTTCAGATTTTATTATGAGTGTTTTTTCTTATGGTATAGTAGAAAGAACATTAGCTTTGAAATCAAATTGAATGTGTATTCCATTTCTGCCCCTTAGAAGCTGAATGACTGAGCAAATTCAATAACTTCTGAGCCTTAAGTTCCTCATCTGTCAAGTGGAGATAATGATGCCTACATTATAAGGCTATTGTAAGGATGGAACAAATAGATGCTTACATTCTTGTTTCTGTTCTTTTTTCGTTATGCAACTTTTAGCTAATTTTTTTGTGTATATTAATGTAACTTGACTAAATGTGTTTATCATGTTCAAGTTCCCATTTGCATTTACATTTTTCTAATAGGCAGTATGAAGATGATTAAAGATGTTTTCATGATTAATTGATCATCTTTTCTCTTCATATTGTATAATATTCATTTCATTTCCTGTAGAAGGAAAACATGCATCAAAGTTGGAAAGTAAGTCAGATGTGGTGGTCCATGCCTTTAATCCCAGGGACTTGGGAGGCTGAGGCAGGAGGATCACACGTTCTAGGCCAGATGCAGCCTTCATGACTTAGCGAGACCATGATTCCAAATAAAAAAAAGTTAAAAATTGGTGGGGGTGGTGTAGAGCATTTGCAATGTGTCAGGCCTGAGTTCAACCCCTGAGTACTGCAAAAAAGAAAAAAAAAAAAGGGAAAATTATGGACACTCTTACTTAAATTTTGGACACTCTTACGACTTCTTTAAGCAAGTGCTGTGGTACATGTTTCAGGAGGTAAAAAGAAGAAAATTATGAGACAGGATCTTTGTCCTTAGGTATCTTAGATTTACCAGTGGGAGAAGACGTAAATGAGTAGAAAGAAAAATAAGACCTGCCTCAGGTAGTCCCTGAGTAATTGTCAGATTATATATATGTACTAATCACAGTTCTCTGAAGATTGGTCAATTTTACATGCACTAAAGATGTTCTTCTGAAGCTAACATCGACTACTAGAATTGCATATCATCATTTCCTATATCCCAGGGTAACCCATAGAGGGCAAAAGAATGCTGTCTATAGATATTTAACAAGCTCTATTGTAAGATTATGAGACATAAAACAGCATCTTCCTTCTTAGTATTGGAAATTATTGCTGAGAATAGCATTGAAGTAAGTAATATTTAGTCTTTATTTGTAATTGCCATAATAGACAAAAGAAGGAGGATTAAAATGATGAAATGAATAGAATATTTCCTTTTTCCTATTTTATGGTATTAGAGCACATGATGTAAAATAATTATTTGAGCATTGACTCTAAATATCTTTCAAAAAATTGGTGGGGATATCTCCCCAGGCAAAGTAAAATCAAAAGCCAAACAAAATTTGGGTCTGAGGGTAGCTCAGTGGTATAACATTTAAAAATCAATCAAAAGTTAAATTTATTAATTTACAGTCATGGAATACATAAAGATATTTCAGTCAATGACAGACCACATATATGACAGTGGTCTCATAAAGTTATAATGGAGCTGAAGAATTCCTCTTGCCTAGTGATGTCATTGCCAACTTAAAGACAAAGCACAATGTGTTACTCATGTTTGTGGTGATGCTGGTATAAAAAACCCCTATTGCTTTACAAGTTCTGTAAAATTATAGTATACACAATTATGTACAGTACATAATACTTGATAATCGTAGTGACTATGTTACTGATTTATGTATTTATCATATTATACTTCTATCATCTTAGAGTGTACTCCAACTTATTAAAAATCTTTATTGTGAAACAGTATGCTGTGTTATACAGACAGCAGCCCCATATATCTTGTGTTTACCTTGCTTCTTGATTGCATCATTTTCTCTTGTTCTTGATTAAATTTCATTCTCTTTTTCATCAGGGCCCTAGGAACAATAGGCTATACCATAAATATGCCATGTGGACTATGTGTGTAGATATCTGTCTCATCTATGTTTGTATAAGTGTGTTCTAGGATGTATACACAATGGGGACATCACCTAATGATTTATTTCTCAGAATGGGCATTTCTCAGAATGTGGCCCTATCATTGAACAAAGGATGACTTATTTAAATTATTTGAATTTAAAAATGTCAGATTATTTTCTTCCACGTTTTCCCGTGCTACTAATGCTTTTTAAAAAATCTCACATATTTGCCATCTTTGTTTAACTTAGGTTTTGTGATATTTGTATATACAGGTTTATATAAGGGTCAAACAATTAACATTTATTACCGTGGGAGGGGAGGTGAATTGTAGGGGCATGTGAGGGAAAAGGCAATTTTTAACGTTTAAACAAGCTCTTTATTGCTTGATCTGTTAAAATAAATACATTTTTCATGTAATTTTTTAAATTCAATGAAAGAAAAGAGAATACAAAAACAAATAAAATAATCTCTCAAGATAAACAGAGAGTTTTCAAAGGATACATTCTTACCAGGTTGAGCTCCTTAGAGGTTATGGCAGGTCCTGGGAGAGGCATTTGAAAATTATCTTGAAAATTATCTCCAAGAGTTTCTGGAAGAGTGACATGTCAGCTACAACAACCACAACCACAACCACCACCACAACAACAGCAACAAAAGGAAGACCCTCAAAAAGATGGATTGACACAGTGTCTGCAACAACAGGCTTAAACATAAAAAAAAGATTGTGTGCCTAGCACATAATTGCGGATTGTTTTGTTATGTTGTACATAGGGTCTCTATGAGTCAGACCCGACTTGACAGCACCTGACAACAACAAAGAATTTCTGGCTAACACCCTTTCCCATGCAGCCTTCCTATTCCCACCTCAAATCATTAGCTACTACTTAGAACAAATAAATATTCTTTGTGTGTTGGTTAATGTCCCCTATTAAAGGAACACAAAAGCATCCATTTCCCCCATATTTGCAAGGTGCTTGTTGAAAAAATGTCCAAACCCTCAAAGTGAAAGAAGAGAAAGCTGAATATAGCCTGGATTTTCAGAGTTTAGTGGAATTGGTGTGTAGATTTCATGTGTGTAGTCTTAGTGTGGGGAAGTGAAAGAAGGAAATGTGGTTTCAGAGGCATGCTGGAAAGTTTAGACTTCAACCAGAGTTCAAAGAAGACATTACAAACTTTTATGCAAAGTTGTACTGTGATTATATTTTTTGTTGTGTGACAATGGAATGTTTCCAAATAACTTGGATTTTGTCCTCAAAGTGTTAAAATATATTGTATATATAAAAACATGCCAAAGCAAGTAAAAAGAGGAATGATCAAGCTGGGCGTGGTGGCACATGCCTGTTATCCCAACGACTTGGGAGGTGGAAGCAGGAGGATCGCAAGTTCAAGACCAGAGGCAGTCTGCGTAATTTAGGGAGACCCTGTCTCAAAAGGGGAAAAAATGGTCTGGGGTTGCAGCTCAGTGGTACAGCACTTGCAAAGCATGCAAGGCCCTGGGTTCAAACCCCTAGTACCCGAAAAATAAAAGAGGAATGATCATTGGGTAAGAATTGACTGTGATCTTAAAGAAGGCTGTGAGCAATGTTGACAAGGGAAAAAGAGGAAAGGTACCTTAGAGGAAGTTTTTGCCTGCTTTGCAACTTGAAATGAATCCTTTCCTGAGAAAAATTGTTGCTCTCAGTGTGCCAAGAGGAATTTGAATATCACAAGTAGTGTATGTGTTGTGATCTTCAGCCCTTATATCCAAACACCTTCCTGTTTTTACTAATAAGTTGCTTCATTAATGCCATATTGTTATTCCACTGTCTTCATCAGTTTGACTTTATTACTTTGGAAAATTATTGGGTAGGAAGATAAAGTTGCCAATAACATTATTGTTCATTTCAGAAAGTTGCTGAAAATCCACATAAACAAATATTAGACTACACCAATTAAGGCAACATCAAACAGCTGTCTTCAATAATTGTTCTGAAACACTTTTTTTATCCCCCTTTTATGGTTGCCATAATAAACTAATGAATCATTAATTTTCTCAATCATAATCAAGTCCCCTCTTCCTACAGCCAAAGATTCACCTTACACAAGATCCTCCAACTCCCATAAATACCATGTCCTTGAGTTTTGTCTTCTTGTATGGCACCAAGATTCTTGTCAAGGAAGTGGCCACTCCTACCTTGGCAAGCAGTAAGCTCAGGTTTGCTTTTCAAAGAGGTTATTTTAATGTCTCTTCACATTAAAGTACCTATAACAGTCATTTCTTATTTCATTGTATTATGCATTTTGCATAAATGGTGACCCAGAGTTTGAAACCATCGGCCTAAATTAACAGCCCAAGAATATCTCACTTAACTTTCTAATTTATTCTCTTTCTTTCAATCGGATACATGGCATTTACAGCCAGAGAAGCCTTAAGGAATGTCATTTGCGGATGAGTCAAAATTATTGTTTTTCCAATTAGTGAGTCTGGAAATGTATTATGATTACAGGAATAAGTAAGCGAATGATGATTCCCAGCCAATCAGCCTACATCAACCAAGAAAGAGCTTGAAAAAAAGCTATATAGATTTTATGTAAATTTGGTATTTATGAGCACCAAACTTTTAGCACTGACATCTGCCTGAGAAGAAACTTCATTTACAGCAGTGGCAGAAATGAAGTTCACTGTGAACTAGTTTTGGATACCATATGCTTTAACAAGCTGAAGAGGAGGGGGGAAAAGAGGCATTTTAAAAACAGGTTTTTCTTCCTCTGTGTGGATGATGTTGCATGACAACATTGTGACATCATAACTTACGTGATTTTACTTGCTGTTGCACCAATATAGCATCAAGGAGTGTAACAGCACCTTGGATATACAGGGTGTTTCCTTCCATGGAATTTAAAGCACTTCACAGGCATTTTCTTTCTAAACCTCAAAACATCTCTCTAAGGTATTGCCAAACTGGAGACAAATTTCACAGTTTAATCATGTGGAACACATTGGTAAATATAGATGTGCCTTTTAGAAAGTTGCTTCAAAGTGTATTTTGCAGCTCACAAGACGTTTCTCAGGGTGTAAACCAGTGGTGTAAATGTAAAGCTTTTGGCCCATGTGAGCTGGGAGGATCAACGTGTTTGGCATAACACCCAGAGTGGAGCAGGAGGAAAAGAGGGTAGTGCGGAATGGCAGGCTGACTATTTTATTACGTGTCCTCCACCTTCTCTGTCTAAGGCCATACAGGGCTTCCCTCTAGACCTCCTTCTCAATCTTCTTTACGGTGTTAAAAACTAAGACTGAGTTTAAAAATTTAATTTTTAATTAAGAGTATGGTTAGATTTTTAGGCCCAATTAGAAAAGTCCATTATCTCAAAGGGTTGTTGACTGCAATCTTGGCAATCTAACCAGTATTTATAATTTCACTGGAAAATGTGTTCTTATGGAATAGGAGTGTGGTAACTTAGCAGGCAGCGAGAGGAAATGGGCTCATTCTCAGAATGTTTCTACCTCTTGGTTCCTTCCAAGATCTTCACTTTTTCCCATTCCCCAGGAAAGATGCAGCAGAGACCTGGATGTGAGTCTTCCTTGTGACCTGTAAAAGCTGTGGGAACCCTGAGTGGGTCATTAAGCTTCTCAGAGCATGTGTCTTCTGATTCCTAATTTATAGATAATACTTAACTCAGAGTTGTTCTGCAGATAAAATAAGATAATGCTTGTTGTAAATTCCAAAGTGCTATCTAGGTGAAGTGCATTTTTTTTTAAGTGCTGGGGAGCTATCCAGCAGATAAGAATAGGGCCAATCAGAAACATTTGGCCGTCCAGTTTTTTGGGGATGATTTACTTTATCCTTTTGAATGTCATACAAACAAGGATACTTTTGAGAGTGAAAAAAGGAGAAATTAATAATTAATTCAGGACAGTTATAGACATAAATGGGCAAATTGGGATGTATGCTCAACCTACACAGTGCTTGATAGCGATGATTGTGTTATGTGAATAAATGCACATTATTGCAAGACTCACATGTTATGAGTATCATTTATTGCTCATACACCACTTGAAACTGTAGTACTTATCTCCTGTTTTCATTGTGCTTTGTATAGAAGGTATTTCCCAAAATATGTTACCTGGGCAACTGGTGGTACACGAGACTGTTTTAACAGGTATACAGCAAACATTGTTTTTTTAAAAAAACTATAATGCCTAACTTATAACTTTAGAAGTAAAAAAAAGAATTTAAATAATTTTATGTAGGTAAAAATTTGAGATGATTTAAAGAAAACAATCAACCAAATCTCACTGTGATTGGATTATAGATATATGGAGATTGGTGTGGGATGACTGATATGTGGGAAAATCTGCTTGAAAAGATGTAGCCAAAATGACAACTATGCTATGCTGCTCAGTATTTGACTAAAAAGTATAATGCATTACTTTTTTTTTTTCTAGGAAAAGTGATTTGCCAGGGTTGACGATAAGTACCCAATTGTGGTTCCAAGGAAAGGAACAGAAATGGAATAATTGTAGTGGGAATTAGCCTTGGACACATTTCCTGGTAATCCTGGGCCTCCGCATCATTTTTGTACTTTATTCATGTAAACTATGCATGAAACATTGACAAAAATTGGCGAAATTCTATATATATGCTAGTTGATTGTTTTTAGAGTTATTTTATGCAAGTTGATTCTTTGAGAGACATGATTTAGGACAGACTGTGAGGGGGGGTCTTGCCTGAAGGATTTCAGGAATAAAGACTCCTTAATCTCTTTGTGTAGTTCTTTTAATTTCCTGGTAATCAAACAGTTCTTCCTGGTCTTTCCTACTTTAAGGGTGGTTGCTAAAGAAACAGAGTAATAGGGAAGGTTTTGCTGTTCTACTTCTCCATATTTGATTAGAGACTTTGACAGCAGTGCACTTTCTAATCCTCACCTTATTTTGTTTATACTCCATTTTCTTTTTGTTTGTGGTTTCTGTCAATGGAAAACACAAGTGCTCATTGTTTTTGTTTGCTTAAAATGGAGATAATTTAGATAGTGTATCAATACACTTCATATGAATGATTTGTTGTTGTTGTTTGTTGTTAGGTGCCGTTGAGTCGAGTCCGACTCATAGCGACCCTATGTACAGCAGATCGAAACACTTGCCGATTCTAGAAATCAGTTATTAGCAATTATATCCTTTCCTAAAATACATCAAAATATTTGAGAGATGGTCATTTATGGATATCTTTCTGCATTAGAGCTCAGGGTTCTAAAAGATTAAAAGTATTTATATATGATTTTATGAGTATTTTCAGAGTTTTTTTTCTTCTTGTGGAACTTTGAAAAATGAAGAGAATTAAGTTGTTTCTAAAAAGCCAAAGCAGCCTGCCATCTCTTTTTCTTTTCTGGGCTATGGTCCAATTTGCACAGCAGTTGCAAAGAAAAAGCAAACGCATCACTAGATTCAGCGAGAAATATTGTAACAGTATGTAATCTCTGTCAAGATAAAATTGCTTTGTGATTTACATTACAATAAATCCTGACCTTTAAGTGCTGCAGACTAAGCTAATCTGTGAAGTACTTTATTCCAACACTGAATCAGCGAGTGCAGCTCAACCAAAGTGACTGTGTGAGTCCCACCGTGGTGTGGTTAAAGAGCCTATATATATCGAAGCAGATTACAGAGCATTGTTCTGTGTGTACTATAATAAGTAGAATAATTGAAATATTCAGTCTGTTTCATCATTATGAATAATGGAATTATTTTAACCTCCCTTTTGTTTGCCTATTATGGGAATTACAAGTAGCTACATTTAAATACCATTAGGGCCTGATTTAGATAGATTAGAACAAGGAAATTCAGAATTAAGGTTAAAATACCACATGGCATTTCAGCCTTAATTCACTTCTTAAGGCTGTTATTTCTTTTATTTTCTTTCTTCTCTTGGTAAAATGGTTAAGGTGTCTCTTTGAATTTCCCAGTATCAGTTTTGAGTTTTTGGCCTTTTGTCTACACAGGTAAGAAACAGGTTCATCAATCACTGGAGAGTGGAATGTCCTCACAGATATTACGAATTTAAAAAAGTAAGTAGAATTTATCATATTTGGGTGATTCTAAACCATTATTTCTTCAAATATTTTTTCCTCTTCTCCTCTCTGGGCTTTCCTCTGGATTTCAATTCCACATGTTTTAGACCAGGGGTCCCCAACCATTGGGCTGCAGACCAACACCATGAGTACTTATGTCTGTGTACAGCTGCTCCCCGTTGCTCCTATTACCACCTGAGCTCTGCCTCCTGTCAGATCAGCATCCCTCACTCCCCAGTCGGTGGAAAGTCATCTTCCACAAAACTGGTCCCTGGTGCCAAAAAGGTTGAGGACCACTGTGGTAGGCAACTTGACCATGTCCCAAAGGTAATTACACTTTTTTTTTTCAGTTTTGTTTTTCCTCTGTTCTTCATTTTGCATAATTCCTATTGGATGCCTTCAAATTTATTGGTTTTGTTTTATGCTGTGCCTAATCCACTATTAGTCACATCTGGTCTGTTTTTAATTTCAAGTATTAAGAGTTTTGTTTCAGAAAAGTTCCATTCTAAAAAATACCTTCCATTTTTCTCTTCATCACATTCATATTTGTTATTTCCAACATCTCTGTTCACATGTGCATCTTTTCTTGCCTGGTGATGATTAATTGGATACTGCGTATTGAATATTTGTGTTTCAATTCTAGAACTTTTTGTATCCTGAAACAGTGCTAGATCATGACCTGGCATGCAGTTAAATTCTTAAGAATCAGATTCTTTTGAGGCTTGATTTTAAATGTTGTTAGGCAGATTCAGAGCAGTATTTAGTCTAGGGTTCCACCGTTGAGACAGAACCTATCTGAAGACTCTTCCTAATACTCCATGTTTTATGACATCTTTCCACTCTGGCTGATAGAAACATAGATTGTTTGCAACCCTGGCAAAGCTGTGTGAATTGATTGGCCTACTGCTTTCTGCTGCTTCTTTATTTGAGCAGAGTTACTTTCTTCTCTTGCATGTACATATTAATACTTGTTCAAATATCTGAGAGCAACACTGCACAGATCTCTGGAAATGTCTGTGTAACTTCTTCCTCTCTGGTACTTTGCCCACTGAGTGGTATTCTTGGACTTCATGAATCCAACCTCTGTCTCTTATACTCAGAAAGACCACAGGGCTCTGTTTGGGTTCCCTTCTTTTCTCTGAGGACTAGCAAACGTCTTTAGGTAGTAAGCTGGGACAATAGTGGGACCCGAGTTGTTTCTCTTTTCTTAGGGATCACATTCCTGTGATGTCTAATGTTAAACACCTGAAGGCAATGGTGTCCAATATTTTGTCAAGATTTTTCATGGTTTACAATGAAAGTCTTCTCATTTTTCTATTATGAGCAGAAGCAGACCTCTCAAATTAATGGAAATGAAAAGGTAAGATTCTTATATAACTATAATCATCATCCCTTAATGACAGGGGTAAGTCTGAGAAACACAACATTGAGTGATTCTTTTGTTGTGCTAGCATCATAGAGGGCACTTACACAAGTTAAGACACCTACATCACTAGGAAATGCAATCTTATGGGACCATTGTATGTATGATCCACCTGATCAAAAAATCACTATGTGGTGCATGACTGTACTTGCTCAACATCATTATGAAGGTGTTTCTGGAGACCCCAAAATAGGTGATAAGAAACTTATTCAGTTCTGGATGCAATAAAATGTCCTAATTATTACTGCTCCTTGTCCAATCAAAAAGCCATGTAATGATTGCCAAACATACTGGGCATCACTATCAATTCAGCTTCTTAAAATTGGAATTTTTTACTTCTTTCAGAGTTATATACAACAAAGTACTTTGCAGGGTGGTAAAGGCCTCTTTCATTATTTCTCATGACAACTGTTGCTGTGCCCTATTTAAAAGTTATGTTGAGTGAGGGGAACAGATTTAATTTTAGTAAGACAAACTTTTTTGTTATTTTGTGTTTTTTATTACAGATGTTTATAATAAATTTATAGGGTGCCTGGAGGGCAGCTCAATTTGCATCATAGGGGGCCACCTGAGAACTCACTGGGGATAGACCACTCTGTTCTGCCTTGGAGCACTACTGCATGGAACCAGAATTGTTCATGAGATGCTTCACATTATAAATAGAGACATCCTCAGGGCACCATACCAATGCATACTGGAAGGTCTTCTCATGCATTTTGAGGGGAAAACAGCAGTTTTGATATCCCCAAGATGAGAGAAAGTATTCCTGATGCTACAAGGACACCTGATCACTTAGCTGAAACCTTAGTATTTTGAAAGGTCAACCACACAGTTAGAAACAATTTTAAAATTAAAATAGAGTGATTTGCTATAATCACTTGTTTTAGTGACCAAAGAAAGTACCAACATAATTGTTTAAATGAAGATTATATAAAAGTTGATAGACTGATACAGGCAAGGTTACACATACGCATGCATGTTCTTTTATGCAGGTGACCAATTTTTAACATACTACCAACTAATGGGCTGGGATTTAGCTCAGTTGGTAGAGCACTGCTCTGCAGTCTCTGAGGTCCCAAGTTCAATTGCCAGCACCACAAAAATGGGAGAAGGACCTGGCAATCCACTCCCAAGGCAATCCCAAAACTGTCAGCCATTGAAAACCCTATGAGGGTCGCTATGAGTTGGATACCGACTCGACAGCACCTAACAACAACAACAACCAACTAATAGACTGTTATAACTTTTTGATTTGTTGTTGTTAGGTGTCATTGAGTTGGTGTCTGACTCATAGTGGCCCTACATACCACAGGTGAAACACAATTGTTAGTGCTTCTCTACTATTCACAGGGTTTTCAATGGCAGATGGTTTTTTGGGAGTGGGTTATATAAAGATGTTCTGTGGCCTAATCTTCAAACTAGGGATAAGAATATCTTACCAATTTTTTGTATCAAGTAAGCCTACAAAATCCTTTAAAATCCTTTAAAACAACAATTCTATTTTCACTATGAAGAAGGCTTAGTTTAGCCCATAGCCCTTTCCCGTGATAGTGTGCCTTTCCTGTCCTCCAGTTTGTCAGACACCCTCCACCTCCTTACATACAAGTGCTGACTCCATAATGTGAGTGTTCAGTGTAACACTTCATTCATCTATTGTGTTTTAGACATTGGTCTGTGGGGTTTTGGCTTTACTCTCAGAATCGTCTTCACTATTTTTATGTTGGAATTTGGAGAGATTCAAAACTTCCAACTGCCACCCCTGTCTTCCCATAATTTCCTCCTACTTTGACTTTCTAAGTGTTAGGCTTTGTTAGAGACAACGAATTTTAAGAATTGTGACTATATAAGTAACTTTATTTAGACCTAATTAGACCCAAAATTGTGGAGAAGGAGTACATGAGGTGCTTATTGCCTATCATGTTTTTAAAGTTTGCATGTCTACATTTGATATTTTTTTCCCTGGAGTAAATAGCATCCTTACCTTTATCCATCCATTCTTCCATCCTTTCATCCTGGTAACAAACAACCCAGCCTCTGCTATGTACTAACTTTATTTCTACAGGTACACAACAGGTTTGCTGTGCTCTTTGAAATCATCAGTTGCTCTGAATTCTAGTAATTAGACTTTTATCTGATGTATAAAATGCGAAGATTTTTTCCCATTCCACGGGGGTTTCCTTGACTATGTTAATTGTTTCTTTTGCTGTGCAGAGCCTTTTTAATTTCATGTAATCCCATTTATCTATTCTTGTTGCAATTTCTTGAGCAATTGGAGTCCTATTAAGGAAATACTTTCCTATGCCTATATGATGGAGTGTATTGCCTATCTTGTCTTCTATAAGTTTTAAAGTTTCTGGTTTTATGTTAAGATCTTTTATCCATTTTGAGTTAACTCTTGTGTATATTGAGAGATGGGGGTCAGCTTTCATTTTTCTGCATGTGGATGACCATGTTTCCCAGTACCATTTGTTGAAAAGGCTGTCCTTTTTCCAGTTTACTTGCTTTGCTCTTTTGTCGAAAATCAGGTGGCTGTAGGTGTATTGTGGTATATCTGGGTCTTCTATTCTGTTCCAAATGTCTTCAGGCCTATTTTTGTGCCAGTAGCAAGCTGTTTTTGCAACCACTGCCCTGTAGTATAGATTGAAGTCAGGGACTGTGATTTCACCTGCATTAGATTTGCAGCTTAGAAGTGTTTTGGCTATATGTGGTCTTTTGTGGTTCCATATGAATTTTTGGATCATTTTTTCTATTTCTGTAAAGTCAGTCAGTGGAATTTTAATGGGTATTGCATTAAATCTATAGATTATTTTTGGTAGGATAGCCATTTTTACTATATTAATTCTCCCTATCCAGGAACAGGGGAATATCTTAAAGGAGGTTAGTGATAGTTACAATATCCCCTCTGATGTCCTATTGGCATATATAAACCAGAAGAAGATAAAAATTAAATAAGTAGAAGGCAACTGCCTCAAAGGAAAAGTAGTGAAATCCTAGTTGATTAAGTCACCAATTAGCAGAAAAAGGGAGATTGAGGAATTTTCTAAAATAAGTAAGCAAAGGGAAATATAGAAACCACAGAAGAATATATATATATAGACTGCTTATAAATCATGGTGACCTCTTCTATAACAAGGGCAGTTTCCAACAGGCAGTTGTGGGTAAGAATTTAAAAATTGTTCAAACTAAGAGGAGGAAAATAAAAGTGTAAGCAAGAATAGCTTCAAAGTGACTTTGTTTTCAATGTTTTTAATAATGACAAAATAGTAGCAAAGAGGTATAAAACCCTGAAGAAAGAAAGGTGCAGATAAGGATTAAAATTACAAGTGTTAGGAAAAAGTCCTGTTAATGATGTAATTCCTCCCCCTCTTTAACCTTAAAGCATTTTGAAGAATTTATTGTCTCTGATATATAACTACTCCTTTCTTTTAAATGCATAAATCTGCTGAAATAAAGGTTCTTGGTACAAACTTGATTCTGTTCTCCCTTGCCTCACACATATCTCCCTGATGCCTTTTTATTTGGTCTATTAGGAAAAAATTCATATAACCCTCTGCTCACATGGCATGTAAAGACTTGTTTATATCTTAGCCCAGCCTGGAGGGTGAGACATCTAATGCTACAGGAAACAGAAAAATTGAAGAATAGCAACTAGTAGCTCAGATGATTAGAATGAGGCATAGAGAGATTTGTTACAAATGAATGGTTACTGTTGTTAGGTGCCACTAAGTCAGGTCCAACTCACAGCAACTGTATATACAAAAGAATGAAACACTCCTGGACACTGCCATGCCTGACACTATGTCAGTACTTTCCTGCTACTCATAGGGTTTTCAATGGCTGATTGTTTTGGGAGAGGGTTGCCAGGTCCTTCTCCCCCCACCATCACTTTTTTTTTCCAATGCTCAGGATCAAATCTAGCATCTCAGAGCCCACAGAGCAAGCACCCAACTGAGTTAAACCCCAGTCCTAGATGGTTACTTGTGGTGGTGGTTGTTAGATGCCACTCTCATTGATTTTCAATGGCTGATTGTTTTGGGATTGCTTCAGGAGTGGGCTGCCACATCCTTCTCCCATTTTTATGGTGCTGGGGATTGAACTCAGGGCCTCAGGAGCACAGAGCAGCACTCTACCAACTGAGCTAAACCGCACCCCAGGCAGTTACTATTGTTGTTGTTGTTAGGTGCCATTGAGTCATGTCTTACTCATAGCAACCCTCATAGGGTTTTCAATGGCTGACTGTTTCAGGATTGCCTCAGGAGTGGATTGCCACATTCTTCTCTAATTTTTGTGGTGCTAGGAATCGAACTCGGGACCTCAGAGACTGAAGAGCAGCGCTCTACCAACTGAGCTAAATCCCAGCCCAGAAAGTTACTACGACCTCCCAAATAGCAGAGTTCAGTAATATTTGATAAAAAATGAAAACGCAATACAATTACGAATGCTGGTAGAAATTGTTCCAGAGTTGATGGGTGCATTAACAAATAATAAAAAAACACTACCTTTTATCAATTTGTTTTCGTGTGGTAAGCACTGTTCTAAGCCTTTGTATATCTTATTTAATCTGTAAAGCACCTTTATAAACCAAATATATTCCTCAGTTTATCAATTAGGAAACCAAGGCTCGGAGATGTTAAGTGTCACAGCCAGTAACCAGTGAGTCTAGACTGGAATGCAAGTCGTATAAATGGAGCACCTGAGCTGTTTTGTAATATGATGCTTCCTCTTCTCCCTGAACAAAACAAAGGGCAGAATTTCCCTCTGGCTACTTAGAGAGTGAGCTAGCTTCCTGAATAACGTGGTTCTGATTTTTAAATTAACTGCTCATGTTTTGCTTGCCTGGTGGACATCCTTATCTGGGTATTCCATAGGCCATGTCACTGGAGAAAGGGACTAAAACTGAACCAGGTTCTTCCTTGCCAACCTGTTTTTGTTTATGCTGCTTCTTTTTTTCACCTCCATTATAGCGAATGACACCATGAACTACCCAGGAAACTGTAAGCAATTCTGCTTCAATGGATCCCTATTGTCCTTAGGATAAAATTCAACTTTTCTTTTTTTTTTTTTCAATATTATGGGGTTGAACTCATGACCTCATGTATGCTTTGCAAGAACTCTACACTGAGCTCACTCCCAACCCATTTTTTACTTTTAATTTTGAGACAGGATCTTTCTGTTATACGGGCTGCCTCTGGCCTCGAACTTGCCATCTTCCTGCCTCTGCCTCCTGAGTTGCTGGGAGTAAAAGGCATATGCCACTGTGCAGGCAAAGTGCAATGTTCTTAACATGTTTGTAAGCCCTGCGTGTTCTGCTCTCTGCTTACTTCTGTAGAATTATTTGTGCTACTCCTCCAGGTTATCTACCCTTCTGCCATATTCATTCTACAACTTACGGGCTGACTACATTGTGCCAGGGACTATACTGACATGTTGTTGATTAACCAAAGGTATAGATGCAGCAACAGCTCTTGCCCTCGTGGTGTTGTGTGTGCCATAGAAACCCTCCTGACTCATCATGAATTTGCCATATTATTTCTCACCATAATCCTTAAATATGCTAGTCCTTCTCAAGGGAAGGGGCTCTCTCTTTGCCTCTTAACCTAGCTGAACTCTATATCCTATTCATCCTGTGTCTATTTTTACATAGTACTTCCCTCCATTCATCTTGTTAAATACTCTATGGCTCCTGTACTTCTGTTCATACCACTTGGAAGGACTTGCTTTCTGGGCATCTCAACACTGTCAGATCTGTGAAAGCTGGGACTCCATCTGCTGAACTCACAGCTTTCACCTCAGCCCTCATTCCCATGCCTGGGCCACAGCAGCTATAGCACTCTGACATCTGATCCTGCCTGATCTCAGAAGCTAAGCAGGGTCAGCCTGGTTAGTTAGTCCTTGGATGGAAGACCACCTGGGAATACAGGTGCTGCAGGTTAGGAAGAAGGACCTGAAAGCCCACTCCAAAGCAATCCATCATTGAAAATGCTATGAATAGCAGAGAACTACTGATAATAATGGTGAGGATGGCACAGTGTCAAGGGAGTGTTTTATCTGTTGTATATACGGTTGCTATGAGATGGACTTGAGTGTACCTAAGAACAACAAATATTCATGGAATGAATCAGTAATGGAATTGGAAACATCAATTCAAAATTTGACCACCCTGAGGTACTCTGAATTTTCTACCACTTGAATATATTATTAAAACAAAACAATATAAAAAAAGATATCCATCAGCATATGGGGTGGCATGAGAAATTTTAGGTTGACAAGTGAGAAGAGAAGGAAATACACGATCAATTTCAAGCTATGCTACAAAGATGTTGATATTAAATGTCACAAACATTTTCTTCATTAAAATAACTAATAATACTCTAACAACATAATTTTCAGTGTAATCAATATACTGACCAACATCTGTATGGTAGTTTTTGTGTCATGGCAGATTAGATCATATCCCTTCTTTTCTGGATTTAAAGTCTTCCCTCTACTCTTTTTTTTTCTTTTTCTTTTCTTTCTTTTTCTTTTGAAGATGGGCTGCCTTTGTAAGTCATGGATTAGCTCAGTGGGTTATGTTTATGAAACAGTTATACATTCAGTTCCAAGTGCTGAATTTGCCTAGCACTGTGATATAGCCTGCACTTCTGCAAACATGAGTCCAGGTATCTTCTGAGAAAGCAATTAAAAAAGAAACTCACTCATGTCTTCTTTTAAAATATAATGTCTTTTCATTAGAATTCATAGAAGGCTTTCCTGTCTTTTCTTTGCTCTAGGTATAATTTTTCCTTGATTATATGTATTCTAGTTCATTATGCAATTGTGTACTTCTTCTAACTGCTTCTACATTTATATTAACATAATTCTCCTCTATGTTACCAAAGTAAATTTTGAGAAGTAGTAGAAAAAAATATTACCCTTAAAATACTCCACAATAAGAAAGAACCACAACTTTAGTATTTTTAGTTGTTGAATTTTAGCTTTCCTATTTATAGTGACATCTCTCCAAATCCTTGGATGAAAGGGCTATAGAATTTGAAATATTGTTACCACAACCTATAGCAACAAACTACCTCAACATAGGTATAATCAAAAGGAAAGTTCTTATAACTACATCCATATTCAAAGATCTTGTGATATAAGCCACCCCCTGTAGGGGTATTATTTTCAAACATAACAGGTTGACATTATATAATTACACACTGCTGGATATTGAAATATCAAAAAAGGAAAAAGTGCTTATAGTAGTACTCACAGCACACTATTATGAGTATTCACATTTATCCACACATTTTTAGAGAATTATTTCTAGTTACATGTTACAGACTTTAGGAAAGATTTAGTGATTTATTTAATATCAATATTAGGTTTTGACATTAATGTCTTAGCAAGCACAGGCAGGCATGATTCTAAGACTTGCTTCCACTCAATAAAGGGGCCCCAAGGTGAAACTCTTCTCTATTGTTTTGTGCTCAGTTTGTTAAATAGACCTTTCATAAATGTATATATATCTGAGTATTCAAAATCCCATCCAATTATTCCTGTAGTTTGTACTTCCGATCTTCTCATTTTTCCCTTTATTGTTCTTTCCATGTTTGATGATGATGTTGTTTCCTTTTAGGATAAATTCCTCTCTCCTGGTTCCATTTTGTCATCCACTTCTACCTCATATATCTTCTGTAGAAGCGATGAGGGTTTGTCAGAATTTCTGATTTCTCAGATTCCTTTTTTGCTGCTCTCAATGCTATTTCTCCCCTTTTAATCTCCACGTTGTAATCAAATTTTACCTTTCCCTCTTTCAAAGGTCAGGTTTCTAATCTTTCCATTCTTTTCCCTTTGCATGGCCTTTTTTGGTCTATGTGATACACCTTGAAATGTAGCTTACAGACATTTAGTTTCCAAATGCCACCCCTCTTGGGACTTTAGTTTCTTTCTCAAGTTGCTCAGCATGATGATCTTGAGTCTCCTTCCTACTCTGCTATGTAGGAATTATCTTTTGGCCACTTTTGGATTTCTCTTCTATCAATGCATCTTTTTAAAAATAGGTTGCATAATTATAACTATAGGATACATAATTTTCTACTAATATTCTTAGCAGTTTTTTTTTCAAAAGTGATTTACTTTTGGAGAAGAGAGGAGAGACATAGAGCTAGTGCAAAAGTCTGATGTAATCTGTGTCAGGGGAAGCAGTAAGGTGGCATACAAGACCACCCATTAAATAGGAGTAAATATTAGTGAAGCATCAAACTGGTAGCATGTTTAGTAGTATTGGGAACAGGAAGCTACTTCTTTTCTCTATCAACAAAAACAACAATGGGTCAATCCATTGATCAATCATGCAATAAAGAACAGGCTGTCTGAATTAAGGGGGTGCAGATTTAGGTGAGTACATGCTCAATAAAGGTGAACCCAGACTCTTCATAGTATTTATGAGAGGATCTAAGAGACTCAGGATTTTACTTGGCTTGTCTTTCATTACTAACTCTATCACCTCTGCTTCTTAGACTTCTCTTGCCCTTTCTTTCTACTGACATAAACTAAGCCTCCATATACTAGGATACAAGATAAGAGTATTTAATTATCACTTGTTTAGCCTTTACTCCTAACCTGTACAGGGGCAGAGTGATAACCACAATAAATTTTGAATAAACCTTTATGTATAGGAATAGTAACTTGTAAAAGAAACTCAGTTAAGCTACCTTGTTTGCTTGCTTTTAATAAATTATACTTGGAGAATATTAGGTACACCTTTACTGGCATCTAGAAATTTTGTAAGTGTTATCTTGAGGCATGCAACAGAAATCATTATCTTTCAGAAGTAAAATAGGAAAACCTTGTTATCATTAGAAAACTATAAATAAATGAAAATAGATGTAGGGAAAAATTGGGAGGAAATTGGCAAAAACTCCAAAACTGGGAAAATGGCGTTTGAATATCTGGTTTGTAAGTTAGAAATCTAGGGAAAATGAAAGTAACTTGGTTGCACGTTTGTACAAAACCCTTCCTGATTGGACAACTGGACTGAAAGCTGATTGGCTCAGGCCATTCCATGGGCGAGCTACATAAAGAGCTGTGCTGTGGCAGCTCGACCTTTTTTGACATGGCCTTTTTGGCATCCCTTTCTGCGCCTTCTCGCCTGTTCCTGCCCGGACCACCAATGAGGAAGCACCTCTCCCGCTGCTCTCCCCCGGACCTTTGATGAGGAAAAAACGCTCTCCTGTAGCAATCCTCAACAAGGAAAAGAACCTGCTCTCCGTCTGATCACCGAGGAAGCAACAGCTGTCTCCTCCTGACCACTGAGAGGACCAACACAGGTGTTTGCCCCTGGAAGGCAAAAGTGCCTGAGGCTTTTCCTTTCTCCAGTCTCTGCCGGGGTCCTGCAGGAGTCTGCGCCCCTCACCTGAGGGTCCCGAGTGAATTGTGTTTAGTATCTGTGTGCGTGGCGGCGCAGCCCGTCCAAACCTCCAGGCCTGACCGGGAGGCGCCTGCCCCACAAATAGGTATCAAAAAACATATACATTGGAGATATAGTGTTTCTGTTCTGCTTTATGTCATATAAAATCTGCTGTTCATACTCTTTATCCTCTTTGTTGCTTCTTTGGGGTGTTGGCATTCATGAATAAAAATATTACTTTAAAAACAAACCAAAAATTTCTTTGCTCTGATTAGACAAAATGAGAGCCTTCTGTTAAAATTTATAGTATTAAAATTTTGACATTTTCTAATGGCATAAAAGAAATTCTATTTTTAAAAAAGTCCTATGTTAGAACAGTGCTTTTGAAGAGATTTCCAAGTTCTAGTGATACTTAAATTTTTATAATTATTATTTGATACCAAAATTATGGTATAATAAAATGATTTTGGTTGTTAGTCTTTTATTCCATTTAAATAGTAATCAATCTCTAGAATTGTATGCATCTGGAGTAATATGACTAGTGACTAAAAATTTAAAAAATGATTATTAGAAGTTACATGCGTAATAAAAATGGTCATTTCTGGGCAAAGGAATCTTAAATGTAAAACAAATAAATGTATATCAAAATTAGTTGAAAGAATCTTTAATCTAAGGCTCATGAATACCATTGACTGAGCAGTAACTTTTCCTGGGGAGATGTCTATTTACCCCAGATAGAGAGGACACAGACAAGGTAACATAGAAAACTTTAGGCTGACAAGTGAGAAGAAAAGAAAATATATTTTTCTAAATGGTATGACTGTTTTATGTTGCAAATCTCTTTTGTTCTATCCAAATGATTCTGGGCTTGTGTTCACTCTGCAAATATTTATTGAGCATCTATGCTAAGCAGGCATTCTGCTAGCTACTATGGATGTTACAGTGAATTGGATACTATCCCAGCCTCAAGAGAACTTACATGCTAGTGGGGAATACAAACAAACAGATAGTTACCATGTAGTAAAAACCTGGGATTGGGGTAAATAGAAAGTGTTGTGGGGACTCATAGGAAAGGCTTCTAGTCTAGTCTTCTTAGGTCAAAAATGGATTCCCAGGAGAAAAGACAGTGATGTTGAATCCTGAAGGGTTAGTATGATTCAGCCAGATCAGATAGAGAGGAAGGGAAAGGTCTTTTCTGGAAGGTAAGCAGCAGGCACATTCTTTTTTTATTTAAAATTAAAAAAAAAATTTGATTCCAGGGCACCTGCTCTACCACTGAGCTATACTCACTAACCCAAGCACAGTATACACATTCTTAAATTGACTAGGTTTTCTCTTTTTCTTGAATGAAGTATTAAAATGTGTATCTTCATATGGAGATGTGTGAAGCTTTTTCACTATTGACTGACCCTTGAGTAATAACAACTTGGATGGGTTAATCACTTTCATACTATAAAATGAATGAAAACCTTCAGACATCAGCTAGTTTATACCCACCTGACAGGTCTACTCATTAATAAACTACACAAAATAAAAGAAAATTTGGAGAGAATATTTTTGTTGAACTTAGGATGGCTTTGCAAGTAACAACAAAGAAAAAACAATCTAAATTGGTTAAACAGCTATGAAATTTGTTTCACAAAATTTCTAGGAGACAGACTTTTTATCTTACATTGCTGGTATGACGTCTTTAAAGGCCCAGGTTCTTTCTGCCTCTCAGCTCTGGCATACTCAGTATCAACTTCATCTTTTGCCTGTTTTCCCTTTTTACTGTGGTGTTTAATCCTGATTGTCAGCTTGATTAGATTGTGAAACACCTAGGAGATTAGTTACGCACACCTCTAGGTTTGTCTGTGAGGGCACTTCCAGAGAGGATTAGATCATGAGGACTTTGGCCTAATCAGTGGTTTAATCCATTGATGGATTCAAAATTTGAATAGTTTATTGAGAAGTGGTGGAACTATGGATAATGAGGCCTGGTTGAGGAAGTAGAGTACTTGGGGTAGTGTTTTCTGAGGGTGTATCTTGCTCTAGTCACTTCCTATTACTTCCTGCTTTGCTCTGTTTCCCAGCTGCCATGAGGCGATAAGCTCTGCTCCACCCTGTCCTCTCCATCTTGATGAATGGAAACCTCTGAAATCATGAACTAAAATAAACCCTTCCTTCATTAAGTTGCTTATATGCAGTATTTTATCACAATGATGCAAAGTTTCACTAACACAGAAAATTACTTTTAGCATCTTTTAACACTACCAGTGCTACATGATTCCTTTTCTTCCCCCTGGTCTGTTCTTTTTGCCTTAGATTTTAAAATTTTTTAGTTGACAAATATTAATTGTATACATATATGGGAAACAATGCGATGTTTTAATGTATGTTTACATTGTGGAATGATTAAACCAAACTGATTAATGTATCAATTACTTCTCATACTTATCAATATTTTTGTAGTAAGAACATCTACAATCTATTCTTTAAGCAATTTTGAAATGTAGAATGCATTATTGTTATAGTCACCATCCCATGCAACAGATCACTAAAACTTATTCCTCGTCTAGCTAAAATATTCTACTCTTTGGTTGCTTTCTTCCTTTTCCTATCCACCTCTGTCACCAAACCTCTGATAACCATCATTCTTGTATGAGTTTGCCCTTTTAAAATTCCATATCTAAGTGAGGTTGTACGGATTTCTTATAAATATCCAACAGAAGAGTGTGAGATCCTCTACCTGAATTATGGAATCAAGCTGTTCCCTTCTGTTTGACTGGTGTAACTGAGAACATGTCCTACCCTGGGCCAAATATGAGAGTTATATAATGTTCTGTTTGCTCAGTGGATTAGTACACTTAAACAGGTGAGGAATCGAGTTATCTTCCCTGAGTCACAGAAAGAAGGCATAGATACCTAAGGAAAATCCTAGCTCTATTAAGGAAGAGTGAGAGAAATGCATGTGGAATAGGCAAATAACCATATGTTTAACCAAGTTGCTTGCGATTTTTCCTATTTGTTAAATTCAAATGGAAAGCAATCTCTTCATATAGAGAAAGATCTTACATATCACTCTGGGAAAAACTGCATGATTCAAATTTTTTGAACTATATGTGGATTGGTAATTAAGGAGAGATGATGTAAATGTTGAATGTAGGGACTGCTGTTTAATTTTTTTTTTCCTTCACTTTCTGAATTATATTTATGATTTTCTACATTGGTTTCTGTGGTCTACATTTAGCATAGCATAGAAAGAAATTGTAGGCATTTATTTTGCTGTAAAAATATTTTTAAATGTTTTGTGGGATGTGTATCAATTACTATTTAACATAGAATTATGAAGGAATGTACAAAATATATTTAGCAACCTTTGGTAATATTTTAAGAGCATTTGATTCTGACATATGGTAATTTATAGAGATGCAGGCTGCATCATTAAATTTATAATTTATAGAGATGCAGGTTGCATCATTAAAAGGTTACATATTGAGAAATCTACAAAAAAATCCTTAACAAAAATACCTTGTTGAAACACAAACTGAGGAATATTCCCTCAGGGGACAAATATGCTGTTTGTTCAGGTTTACCTTTTTCTTCCTCTTAATTTTCTTTTGGTACTTCTACATAAGTGTATGCCTGTTTCTGTACCACTGTGGCATCCCATCCTGTCAGATCTGGGAAGCTAAGCAGTGTTGGGCCTGGTTAGTACTTGGATGGGAGACCACCTGGGAACGCCAGATACTGCAGGCTTGGGAGAAGAACCTGTCAACCCACTCCCAAAAATCAATCCATGATTGAAAACCCTATGAATAGCAGAGAAGCACTAACAATAGTGTTTTGCTTGTTGTCCCTAGGGTCGCTATGAATCTGACACCAACTTGCCTCACCTAACAACAACAATGTATAAGTATAGATTTGTGGCTTCTCATCATAAACAAATGGATGATTGAACCAGAAGAGATGAATGACAATTGAATGATTGACTTTTATTTTTTATTCAGGACTATTGTTTCCCTCTGGCCACACAGGGTGGGGTGACATGCTTGCCAGAGGCTGGACAAAGATAAATATATTCCCCTATGGAAGTGGCAGAGTGAAATGGCATAAGCAAAATAAACAAATGCAAAGGTTTGTTTTTGCAAGTTTGTTCAGGGAAACCTTTGATGGACTGAGAAAGAATAATATTAATAGTTTACTACAGAATACTAATTTTCACCTAATATTTTCACAGTATCATAGTTATCAGAGAGTTTTATATACATTATCTCATATGATGGTAGAGTAAGCCTGCTATGAAGGAAGGCTGGTAATATTATAGCCATTTTACAGATTAAGAAATCAGGATGTGCAGAAGATAAATGATCTCAGTGGGACACCCAGGTTCAAGATCTCAAATTTTTATTTCTTTCTTCCATATGTGTTTTCTAGTAAGATATTTTTCTCTGTCTTTCTCTATTTTTCTCTCTCTGTCTCTTGCACTGAGGGGGGAATGCAGGGATTCAAACATGGGAGGCAAGTGCTGTACTACTGACCTGTACTTCCATCCCCTTTTCTATTTTTTGCTATGAGGCCATTGTTGTTGGTAGGTACCATCAAGTTGAGTCCGATTCATAGCGACCTTATGTACAACAGACGGAACCTCTACCCAATATTCTGCTATGCCCAGCAATATGGTCAGTGCTTTTTTGCTATTCACAGGGTTTTTGATGGCTGATTGTTTCAGGAGTGGGCTGCTGAGTCCTTCTTCCAAGCCTACAGCAATCACCCAGTATTCTTAGGCCGTGTCTCATCCAAGTACTAACCAGGCCCAACTCTGCTAAGCTTCCAAGATCTGAAGAGATTAGATGCCTGGGTGGCATGGCTTTAGGCATTGTGAAACTAATTTGTACAGGCTGCCTCTGGCCTTGAACTTATAAGGACTTAGCCTCCTGAATTGCTGGAATTACAAGTGGCAGGGTTCTTTTCTTTTCCTTTTTTTAAAGAAACATAATAAAATGAAATACAAAGAAAACAGATACTAGAACAACAAAAACTAACCCTTGCTTTATTAAACCCAATGTATCTATTTCTAAAGAATACATGTTTGCTGGATTAGTAGTTCTTGCAAGGTAGCTGTTGTAGATTAGTGTAAACTGAATAAATGATTTAAAATATTTAAAAAGTATCCTTTGAAAAAAATGTTTGTATTTTTACTCTTTGTTTTCCCATCAGGTGGGGGATTACATGTCTAGTGTATCAATCTCCCTTAATACATTGCTTATGCCTTTGCTTTTATGCTTGTATCTTCTCCTACCTAAAATCACTGCTCTCATGGTGGTGTTTGGGCTTCAGATTACTTGTGAAGCCTCTTAAGCCCTGGAGCACCATTAATTAGCTCTCTCACATTATTAAGAGGGAATCTGTTTAGGAAAATACAATAAGGGAAAGGGGTATTGGTGGGAGTCCTTGAAATCACATATGCCACATGGTGATTACCCATTCCTAGAATGCCCCTAGATACAATCTTAAGAATTTGATGACTGACACATAGTTGGCCCACACACATACAAAAAAAAATAGTTGTAGATAACTATTGAGTTTGCTGCTGGAGTGGCTGTGTTTTGTGATTTTGTCTTTTCTGGATACAAAATAGATCTTTGCATACATTATACTTTTTGACAGCTGCTGATAACATCTGAGAGACAATTTAATTTGTCTGCAACTAGAGCAGCAGAAAATAAGAAAAGCAAACAGGCTATATCACTATCCTTGCCTTTTCAATGAATATCAATAAATATGGATGAAATACCTGAAGGAGCACATGAACGCCTAGTTAGCAAATTTGCCAAGTATGGAGACAATTGGTATACTGCATATTTTTGTTGCAAACAAAAAGACACAAAAGTGGGGCTAGTGAGCTGAAGATTCAGTGACAGCATCCCATAATACCCATAAAATATCTTTCATGTGGGTGTTTGGAAGCATTTAAAATGTGTCCTCATCACACCCATCTTGTACTAGGAGGTGATAAAGAAAATATAAACTCCATTTAAATTATAAAAGATACCCGAGAGAAGAGGTGAGAAGTGAAGTGAACGGCTCTGTGTCCTGGTCTTGCACATGGAGGCTGTGTCTACCTGCAGCAAGCGTGTTGTGTCATTTGCCCCCAAACAATTTTTCTTTTTCTCTGTATAAATTATCTACCTGGCAAAAGGAAGACTGAAGTTAGGAGCAAAAATACACTTCTGTGGGTGTAATTGTATTCATGGCCAAATAGAATTTGGACTTCATCCATCAGCAGGAATGCCTGGTGGTAGTACTAACTTTAAAACCGTGAATTGTCAACAAACAGAAGGAGCATGGTTGAGCAGGATCAGAGAAGAAAAGGGGAGATGGGATAAACAGGCAGAACTTCAAAGGATTCAACCTGAAACTTTCCAGCAGAATGATATGTGGGAGGGAACTTTTTCTCCAGGGTGGGCTCATTTCCTTTCCTCCCCTACCACAACTACTACTCTTGTCCCCTTTTGCTCCTAGCCTTCTTCAGAAATACCAGAAATAGGAATAGGCAGGATCCAGAGAAGATTTCTTCCTAGCAAAGGGTATCAGGCAATATTACCTCCTCTGTTGAGGCCATTGAGCACATTCCCAAAGTGCCTTCCTGGTTGATACTTCTCTCATGTCATCCTTTCCTTCTGTTACATCTTTCTCACAGCAATTCTACTCACACTGATCCTTGTTCTTGCTCATCTGAGCCAGCGCGTTTCTATCTCAGGGTCTTTGCACTTGCTATTTCCTCTACTAGGGATGTTATTTTTACTCAGATAGTGTCTTCATAGTACTATCTCTGGCCTTTCAATATACATTTAGAGTGACCAAGCATCCTGTTTTGCCTTTAACTGAGGATTCTTACTTAGATCATGACTTTCCTGGGCAAATGAGGATGCTTGATTACTCTATGTAAATTTCAACTCTGTCTACCTGGTTCCATTCCTTTACTTTTCCTCTTAGTATGTATCACCATCTATGACACTATACATGGGCTGGGGTTTAGCTCAGTTGGTAGACTGCTGCTCTGAGGACCTGGGTTTGATCCCCAGCATCACAAAAACAGGAGATGGATGTGGCAATCCACTTCTGAAACAATCCTGAAACAATCAGCCATTGAAAACCCTATGAGGGTCACTATGAGTTGGACCTGGTTCAATAGCACCTAACAACAGCAGCATGTATACTTTACCAACTTCTCTTATTTATTTTATCTCCTTCTCCTTCCTTAGGGTTGTGTCCATGAGGGCAGACACTTAAAATTTTAAAATTTTGTTTGATTCACTGTTGTGTTTCTGATGTCCAGATGGTATAGAGCAGATACTCAGTAAATGTTCTTTAATGAACACATAATAGAGTATATGAGAACTTTAGAAAATATTAATCATATGCTCTGGTGCTATGGTGCATGCCTATAATCCTACTCACTCAGGAAGCTGAGCCAGAAGGATCATGAGTCCAAGGCCAGAGGTTGCCTGTATCATGTACTGAGACCTTGAATCAAAAATAACAAATAAAATGTGGGCTGGAATTGCAGTTCAATGGCAGGGCACTTGCAAGGTATATGTGAGGCTCTGGATTCAAAGAAAGAAAGAAAGAAAGAATCATGTATGAAGAAACCATGTTTGGGATGTTATTTTCTGAAGTGGATTGTTGAATCCATAAATTCTTGCTCAAATATAATTTGAATCTCAAAATAAAAGTATTATTTCCTAATAAGTGGTGGATTTCTTGGGAAATTTGAACCATGTTTTGGTTCAGATTTTAAAATCAAAGTTATTCATTTTCAAATTAAGTTTTTATAAATGTAGACTACTAACCAGATACACTTGAGATATCATATTGGTGGATCATTTGTGTGGGTTTAAGTCAACAAATTTTAATTTAGCAAAATGAATTTACAGATGAAAATTCCATTAGTTTTAATTGATGTAAGTCTCTTATTTGCCACCATGAAAAGTTAGGCATATTTGGTCAACAAACATAACACTTTTCTTCTAAAATTTATTGACTGGCTGAATAGATGGATGACTTCAGAATTACAGAAAAAAACAGCAACTCAGAAAATCAAATGAACTAAACTATACTGGAAAAGAAATAAGAAGTCAGAGACTGCCATATATTCAGTGTGGCATTCTTGGGTATCAGATTTTTATTGAGCTTAGATCTAACTGCAGAAAGCTGGTAGAATTGCCCCATTGCCCTATCTTTTGCAAGCATTTGAGTTGTCTCTTACATCCCCACATGGTACAAGGTTATGGGGAGAGCACCAAATCTGGAGGCAGAAACTCTGGCTGGATCCTGGTTCCTTCTCACCAGTTAAAATTCCATGTGGGCCTAGATGACCCTTCATTTCTCAGAATCTGCTTTCCTAGTGTATGAAATGTGGATGATGAAGGCCTACCTGCCTTACCAGAGTGGTGCAAACTAGGGTAGGGGTGGAGGTGCTTCAAGCTTCATTTGGTTCTGTCTTATTCAGTGTTCTCCAGGGAAAGAGCCCAATAGGCCATGGAGCTGTTTTTGTTATGTCTTCTTTCTAGTTTTAATTAAGTCACCTTCATAGAAAAATGGTGCTCACTGGGCATAAGACATTTTCTCTCTTTTAAAACAGATATTACCCTCCATCTTCAAACCAATTCTGACTTGATAACTTGTTGAATTGCTACAAAGAGGTCAAATAATGTGATAATTTAAAGAGACCTTGGAGTTAAGTTGTCTGTGATCAAATCTCACCTGTGCAATTTATCGGCTATTTGGTGTTGACTTGTTCCATATGTATCTCAACCTCCACTACCTCACAGTGTGCATGAGATTTAATGGAGTTGCTAAACAGAGCACTTAGAACAGCTTCTGCTATGTGGGAGGCCTGCGTTGTTGGCTATCACTGTGCTATTTTAACTGACTCTCACTCAGGTGGGGTCACTGACACCTCGCTCCAGCCCTGGTTTCTGGTATTCCTTTTTTGTAAGGATCCACCAAGAAAATATTAATGTTTCTTTTTACTTCCATGAATTTTAGAGTATTTAATGCAAATTAAGTATCATCTCTAGACAGTGGCACCCTATTGCCAATTTCCCTCTCCCCCCATGTTATGATTTGAATCTAAAATGTCCCCTGAGAATCATGTGTTTAGATGTTTTGTTCCCAGCTAGTGGCACTGTCCTGGGAGGCTGTGGAACTTTGGAAGGTGGGACTTGGCCCTGTGGAAGTAGGTCACTGGCAGGGGGTGCTTTCGGAGGTTTTACCCAGACACCCAGTTCTAGTAGCTCTCTCTCTCTTCCCTGATCATCATGACCTGGGGTTCTTGGCCACAGGCCCAGCTGCCATGCCTGCCCTGCCCCTATGGATTGAGATCCTCTAAACTGTGACCTCCACTAAATCATTCCTCCCATAAGTTTGTTTCTGTCAGATATCTTACCATAGTGACATACAAACTAACCAATTGTTGTTGTTAGGTGCCGTCGAGTCGAGTCCGACTCATAGCGACCCTATGTACAGCAGATCAAAACACTTGTAGATTCTGTGCCAGGCAGACAATCTTATGTTTAAACCCATTGTTGCAGACACTGTGTCAATCCACCTGGTGGAGGGTTTTCCTCTTTTGCATTGACCTGCCACCCTTCCAAACATGATGTCCTTCTCCAGGGATTGTTCTCTCCTGACTACATGTCCGAAGTATGTAAGATGCAGTTTGGCCATTCTTGCTTCCAAGGAGCACTCTGGTTGTACTTCTTCTAAGACAGATCTGTTGGTTCTTTTGGCAGTCCATGGTATATTCAATAGACGTCTCCAGCACCACAATTCAAAAGCATCAATTCTTTTTCTGTCTCTCTTGTTCAATGTCCAGCTTTCACAACCATATGATGCCACTGAAAATACCATGGTATGAGTCAGACGCACCTTCATCTTCAATGTGACATCTTTGCTTTTCAATACTCTAAAGAGATCTTTTGCCACAGCTTTTCCTAGAGCAATGTGTCTTTGGATTTCTTGACTGCTGCTTCCACGGGTGTTGATTATAGAGCCAAGCAAAGCAAAATCTTGGACAACCTCAATCTCTTCTCCATTAAATGTGAAGTTGCGTGCTGACCCAGTCGTAAGGATTTTTGTTTTGTTGATGTTTAGTCGTAACCCATATTGAAGGCTATGATCTTTGATCTTCATCAGTAAATGTTTTAAAGCCTCTTCATTTTCAGCAAGCAAAGTGGTGTCATCTGCATAACGCAGTTTGTTAATGAGTCTTCCTCCAATCTTGATGCCACGTTCTTCCTCATAAAGTCCAGCTTCTCGGATTATTTGCTCAGTGTATAAATTGAAGAGATAGGGTGATAGTATACAGCCCTGACGCACACCTTTCTCAACTTTAAACCACTCAGTGTTTCCTTGTTCTATTCGAACAACTGCCTCCTGGTTCATGTACAGATTTCTCATGAGCACAATTAGGTGTTCTGGTATTCCCATTTTCCGAAGAGTTATCCATAATTTGTTGTGATCCATACAATCAAATGCTTTTGCGTAGTCAATAAAACATAGATAGATATCTTTTTGATATTCTCTGCTTTCAGCTAATATCCACCTGACATCAGCAATGATGTCCTTAGTTCCCCACCCTCTTCTGAATCCCGCTTGATTTTCCGGTAATTCCCTGTCTATATATTGCTGCAGTTGCTTCTGAATGATCTTTAGTAGAATTTTGCTGGTGTGTGATATTAATGATATTGTCCGATAGTTTGCACATTCAGTCGGGTCCCCTTTTTTGGGAATAGGCACAAATATGGATCTCTTCCAGTCAGTTGGCAAACTAACCAATACACCCCCAAAAAGCTATAGTGGATTTCAGGCATTTTTAAAAATTATTTAAGAGTGACAATATGCATGGCAAGCCAGTCAGAGTTATTACCAATTATCTTTCTTCTTGAGGGGATTTCTTTGTTCATAGGCAGTACTCTGTTGAAGGAAAAGCTAGATTTCATTTCTCTATCCTTATCTTGCTATAATGACATCCCTTGCCCCATCTTCATAGCACAGCTGATCAACTCAAGGCTGCCTGGTGAATAGCCTATCCAGTGATTTTGCATAAAAGTTCTGTCAAAACATAGTTGATGTTGATTATTTAGGCCAACTCAGATGTTCTATTTGGGGCCATCTTACTGAGGATATATGGAGAAAGTGAGAGTAATTTTATTGGCAACAGGAGGGCTGAGTGAGCTGAAGTTACAAGTGAGCAGAAGCTATGAGCAAGCAAAAATCATGCATAACAGGAAGGCAAAAGGCATATAGCACAGAGTGTGAAAGAGTTGGCTTGGTACTGGAGAGAGCAGAAGCAGAGGCGTTAGTAGCAAGAAAATTGACAAAGTCCTTCTGTTGAAGTGGGGAAGGCTCACTAGCTCCCTTACCTGCTTGGAGTCTTTCAATTTTTGACCTGATCCAAATCCCAGAAAGCCAGCACATGGTCATATCTGCATTGGATGAAGATTATGTCAATGCCTGCTCATGATATATCCCTATTATTTAAGATCATTTGAATGAAGCTGTGTTCCTTACCAGCCAAAGACCTTAAAGTATCACTCCAGTTGTTACAGTCTCTCCTTTTGTTACATGAAGAAAAAAATAAAAAATTTAAGACCCTGGATGGAAGGAAGTAAATTGCTTTCATTACTAATACTACTAGTACTTCTACTACTACATTTATTTATTTATTTATTTATTTATTTATTTATGCAGTATTTGGGAGTTGAGCCCAGGGCCTTATACATATTTTGCAAGGAATCTTCCACTGAGCTTCACCCTCAGCCCATTTTTTATTTTTTATTTTCAGTCAGGGTTTCACCAAGTTACACAGGCTGCCTCTGGACTTGAGCTCCTCATCCTTCTGCCTCTGCCTCCAGAGTTGCTGGGATTGCAGGAGTGCACTACCTCACTGGGCCTAGAGTCTTATCCTTTATAACAAAGGTGTGTGTAAAGTAAGTGTGAGTAAAGGATTTCCCTGAGTTCTGTGAGCCTTTCTAGCAAATTATGGACCTGATGAAGGGGGTCTTGGACACGCTGAATTTCTGAAGTGTGGGCAGTCCTACATGACTGAGCCCTTTATCTGTGGGGTCTGCACTAACACTGGGTAGTTAGTGTCAGAACTGAGTGGAATTATAGGATCTCAGTAGGCATCCGGAGAGCTGGAAAATTAGTTTGTGTGAGGAAACCTCCACAAACATTTGGTTCATAAGTGGTGTGAGTAAAAACAGATCAGGCAGAGTAACAACAAAGGGCAGATCATTTGAGCTAAGGAATTGGGAAAGCAAATTGCTGTGGTTTGAATGTTTCTGCTCCCTCCAAAATTCATATGAAACATAATCCTCAAAGCAACAAGATTGGGAAGTGCGGTCTTTCAGAGGTGACTGAGTCATGAAGGCTTTCCTCAAAATGAGATTAAGTTTTCTAATAAAAAGGGTTGATGGAAGGAGTTTGCCTGTCTTTGCCCCTCTGATTTCTGCCTTGTAAGGATAGCAAGTTCCTTTCCTCCAGAGGATGCAGAGTGCAAGGCACGATCCTGGAAGCAGAAGTAAACTTCTTTTCTTTATAAATTACCCAGTCTTAGGTATCCTATTACAGCAGCACAAATAAACTAAGACACAACCCTTACATCTCTTCTCCTATCCATCAGATTCTCTTAATGATAAATGAGTCTAATGTATGGAAGAAGCTCACTTGACTATAAATGTGTGAAAATGTGCATCCAAGAAAAGATATCATAAGAAACGAGTTCAGTAATAGAAGAAAACTCCCTGGAAAAACACTTCCAGAATCAGAAAAAAAAAAAAAAACCTTCAAAAAATTCTTAAAAGATCTAGATATCAGTCACTGTTATCATGAAATAGGAATAACGTAATTCAGAGAAATGTTGGCCAGTCCATGGGAGTATAGAAATGGGAATTGACAGAATTCAGGAGAGAAGTTAAAGGAAAAGATAAACTTCTTTCAGAAATGTAGATTAAATTCCAAAAAGTAGAAGAGATACTAGATGTCATGAAAACATATGAAGGCTATGAGAAAGGAAATGAAAAGAAGTAAAAAACAGGAAAAGAAGAAGATGAAGGAGATGTCCCCTCCTCAAATATAATTAATGTTATTGAGGAAGAAAAACCAAAATAAAATAACAAATATTTAAATTTATAATTCAAGGAAACATCTCTGAAATCACAGAAAACATGAACCTACATTTTGAAATGGCATGTTGTATGTAACCTAAGAAAATGAATCCAGAACTAACACTAAGACATAAAGAAATAAACTAATGACACTATTGAACTTTAAAGAATGAAATGGAACCATCTGGATAACTAGGAAAAATTCAAAGTCATTTACAAAGAAAGAAAATCAAGCTGCATCCTACTTCTCACCAGCAATGTTCAGTGCCTATGGACCCCTGTAGAGCTGTGCATTGGAGACTGTGAGCCAAGATTACATATCCAGCCATGCTCTCCTTCATGCCTAGAAGTTTCAGATTAAAAGTGTAGAAAATGTAAGACCTTGAAGATGTACTTCATCCAACCAAAATATGGTTAGGGCAGCAGTGGCAAAAGAACTGATAATAAGCAATACAGAAATTTAAATATAGCACCAAGAGTAAAACAAAGATATAAAGGGGTAAGAGCGATATAGCTGTGTGTAAATGTCTGACTTGACAGTGTTAAGAACTGATCACTTCAGAAGATGAGAGGAGAAGGAAAGATGGAAAAAAGGAAAATAAGCTTAATAATTATGTCATATGTAAAAACTGGAAATAATATCATTATGAGGTGACCAATCAAGTAACAGAAGTATAATACTATATGTTGTGGTGGTGGTTGTTAGGTGCCATCAAGTCAGTATCCAACTCATAGTGACCCTACGTACAACAGGTGAAACACTATTGTTAGTGCTTCTGTGCTATTCATAGGTTTTTCGATGGCAGGTTGATTTTTGGGAGTGGGTTGCCGGGTCCATCTCCCAAGCCTGCAGCCCTTGGTGTTCCCAGGCGGTCTCCCATTCAAGTACAAATGAGGCCCAACTCTGCTTAGCTTTTGAGAACTGACAGAATCAGATGCCACAGGGCTATGGCTACAGGCACATAATACTATATAGGAGTCCCAAGACAAGCACTATGAAAATAACTATTGATTAAAATTGGTTGATGGAGGAAATGGAGGATGAGAGACAAGGTGAGAAGAAACAGAAAAATTTGTCAGTTGTATGTCTTAAACTATCATCATAATCTGATGTTTTCTAAGGCATTTCTATAAAAATCTTTGAAAGGCAAGTATTTCCAATACTATTTTAGCTGATACAAGATGCTATTCTTCATTTGTCATATTTGCAAAAACCTAAACGCTTGATAATAGACTGTGTTGTTAAGACTGTGAAAATTTTTCTTACATTGCCAGGACAATATAAAGTGGTGTAAGTTCTATGAAAAGAATTTGGAAATATCTAACTAAACAACAGAAGAATTGTTTTTCACTTTGATCCAGCAATAGAAATCATATGGATAAATCTGTATAAACCATTAGAATATTTTTGCAGCTGTGGTGAAGTCCACTGGGTTGTATTATTCAGTTAGAGATTTGTCATCCTATGGCACAAATGTGATTAAGTGTTGTGAATCTTCTACAATGTTTTTGAAATGTGTAGTTGTGCCCATATGCAGATAATATGATGACACACGTTTACACCTGCCTGCAGTGCTAGCACTGTGGCATCTGATCCTGTCAGATCTCAGAAGCTAAGTATGGTTGGACCAGGTTAGTACTTGGATGGGAGATCACTTGGGAACACCAGGTGCTGTAGGTTTGGGAGAAGGACCCAAAAAACAATCAGCCATGGAAAACACTATGAATAGCAGAGAAGCATGACAATGGTGTTTCATCTGTTGTACATAGGGTCACTATGAATCAGACACTGACTCGACAGCACCTAACAACAACAACAACAACAACAACTTTTTCACTTATGAAATATGGCCTTGTCACTGAAAGCAAAGCAACTTGCAAAGTCATATTCATTCCCCAGGTGAATCTGGAAATGATAGGAGTTGTATTTGTTTCAACACATTTGCCTCTACCAGGGCTTGGGCTACATGTAAGCTAATGGAGAAAGTGTTGAATGCTGAGAGATGCCAGATATACCCTTTCTGCTCCAAACAGTGTTTTGAACAGGTGGAGATTTGTAGTATCTTAAATGAAATGACCTTGCACTGGAGTTCAGGGCCAAATCTATCAAAACATAACATGCACACATACAAGTGACAAAGGGTAATTTGACAATTCTGTGCAATCTCTATGCCCATGTAGCTCACTTTCTGAATGCCAGTAAAGCTGTCTGTGCCCTGTCCATTTTGCTTGGCACTGGGCATTCTTATATGCACAGCAGTCTGGCTCCTGGTCTGTTTCCACAAATGTAGTTCAGCTTATCCCACAACCAGCAATACCTTCTGGTATTTCTTGATTCTCAACATCCTGTACTCTAAAGCCCAATGTGAACAAAAACAGTTGCTCAATCCCAACATCAGATGTGCCAAGCACCTTGTTCAGCCTGTCTTGTCCTGTGTCTTTCCATTTCCACTTATTTTTTGTTGTTGTTGTTCTATTTTTATTATTAGAAATTTTTAATGTACATCATAATGTGATTCATTCTAGTCTTAGAACTTTTCTGGAGTGTTTGCTGCAAACACTCATATCAGAACGACATCCAGATTATTTTCAAAGTTGAGGTATTTAATAGTAAAAGCCTTGTCAAACATGGCGGTGCTTCCAAAGCATGCATGGGCTTTCTAAAAATATGGATGTGCAGGCTCCATCCCCAGAGAGGTATCTTTTCAGTAGTTCTAAGTATTCCTTCTATTCCATGAACAATAATTACACTTATCACACATCCTCATCCATAAGGAAAGTGATAGTTGATAGATATACTACAATGAAAACACACTTGAAAAAGGAATTTTTTTTAAAGGAAAGAGTTTGAGCTGTGGCACACATCTGTAACCCCACCCATTCAGAGGCTAAGGCAGGAGGATTGTAAGTTTGATGCCAGAGGAAGGCAGCACAACGTAAGGAGATGTCTTGAAATAGAAAATAGGGAGAAGGTAATGGGGGTGCTGCTCAGTGGTACATCATTTGCCTAGGATGTGTGGAGCCCAAGGTTTAATCCTTGAGTACTACCAAAAATAATAGAAAAAAAAAAAAAAAAAGGAAGAAAGGAAAGTGTTTGCAGAAGCTGACCTCAGCCTTTCTCAGTATTTCAGTGACTATTTTAGCTTCTTGGAACTAAAGTTTCTTAAATATCACTGCTTAATATTTTTGTAGCTCACAGCTGTACCATAATGGGGTCTGATCCTGTCAGATCTTGGAAGCTAAGCAGGACCGGGGGCTTGATTATTACTTGGGTGGGAGACCACCTGGGAACACCAGGTGCTATAGGCTTGGGAGAAGGACCTGGCAGCCATGGGAATCCCTATGAATAGTAGAGAACCACCCACAGACAATAGTGTTTCATCTGTTTTACATAGGGTTGCTGTGAGTGAGATACCAACTTGAGGGCACCTAACAACAAAAACAACAATATTTTTATAACAAGGGGACTTGTTTTGGTACTTTTCCAAGGACAAAAGAAGTAGTATATGGCTTTCCTATCTTGGTGAACATGAAGTCATTTATAATTTTGAAGCATTAGTTTTTCTAGTTTCAAGGATCCGAAGAACTCAGAGCCAGTGTAGCTCAAGGTACCTGTGCCCCTTTTGTCCATCTACTGTCCTTGGACAAAGACAATGTCAGGCTGAGATTATAGGATTAGGAGAGTTAAGACAAGAAGAAACACTGTTCTCTGATACACAATTAACACTTTACTAATTTTGGGCTGGGATTTAGCTCAGTGGGTAGAGCGCTGCGCTGCAGTTCAATTCCCAGCACCGCAAAAATGGGAGAAGGACCTGGCAATCCACTCCCAAGGCAATCCCGAACAGTCACCCATTGAAAACCCTATGAGGGTCGCTATGAGTCGGATATCGACTCGACGGCACCTAACAACAACAACAATTTTGTCAAAGGAGACTCAAGACAAAAATGGGAATCAAAGTTTTTAAACACTATCTTTAATAAGATCATGTAATATTGTCATTCAAATTTGTAACTGGCAGAATATTTCAAGTGAAGAAAATCAAGTTTGTTTGCTTGTTTGTTTGTTTGTTTCTTTCTTTCTTATTGGGACGTTGAACACAGGCCTTGCACATATTTTTCAAGTGCTCTTCTACTGGGCAGCACCCTCAGCTCCTTTAAAAATTTTTTTCATCTTGAGACAGGGTGTCACTAAGTTACACAGGCCTCAAACTCACAATCCTCCTGCCTCAGCCTGCCGAGTCACTGGTATTACATGCATGTGCCACTGCACCTGGTTTCCAGTGTCTTTACTTAAAGTGAAGGGAAAAGATCCAGAAAAGAATGTACACTAATGAGAAATTTTACAGAATAAGCAATTCTTAAAATTTAGGACTATTAAAAATACTTTTTATTTACCCTGTAACCTGAAAGTTTAGAAATTTCAATGACAGGAGATTTACTTTGTCAAACCAAGTCCACCTTTACTTACACAATGACATGATAAACATTTTCAGATCAGTTAATTTTTATATAGTTTACTGGTGCCATGATTCATAATTTCTTTTATGGCTACATCAACTCAGTTTGTTTTTATCTAGAAATCTATTTTTCTCAAGTTTTATGTTAGAGTGTGTGTGTGTGTGTGTGTGTGTGTGTGTGTGTGTGTGTGTGTGTTTCCAGTGCGGAGAACTGAACCCAGAGCTACAAGACTAATTTTTAAACAAAGTTTTCTTTCTTTTCTCCCTTTCCCTCCTATATTTCACCATAAATGCTATTATAACTAATGAAAAGTACTTCACTACTAGATTTTTTCTTTTATTTATCAGGACGTTAGGAAAAATTGACAGAAAAAGAAGCCATTTAAAAGTAAATATGCATGAAACTTTGGATAATGTTAATAAGATATATGCTTAAAGGAGGCCTGCCTTCTCCCAGATTTGTCATACTTTAGAGATAAAATATGTTCCTCTAAGACATCTAGATACCACTGGAACTGAATAACCATACTAGATTTGCATTTCATTCTGTGACCACCATTAACAATTTCATTAATGTTTAAGCTTTTAAAAACTTCACACTGAATTCCACATTCTAAGGTTTTATGTGTGGGAAGTAATTTTGTTTCTTTTGATGAAGAAACAAACTTGTTGTTGTTGTTGTTGTTGCCCTCGAGTTGGTATCCGACTCATAGCGACCCTCAAAGAGTTTTCAATGGCTGACTGTTTTGGGATTGCCTTGGGAGTGGATTGCCAGGTCCTTCTCCCATTTTGCAGTGTGGGAATTGAACTCGGGTCCTCAGAGACTGCAGCACAGCGCTCTACCCACTGAGCTAAATCCCAGCCCAAGAAACAAACTAATACATGGTATATACGAAAATGGAATATAGTCTCTGGGTGGCAGCATGTATTCACCAGCAAAAAGTCCTCCCTAACTAAGGCCATTTCCATTTCTTTTATAAACTCTTATATTGGTGCATCAGCATAGTTCCACGGCATAAAGTGACTTGGTTATTTCACAACCCCTCCTCATATACTTTTTAACAGGTGATAAAGTGTGAAATTGGTGATAACACAATAAACTGGAACATGATTGTGTGACTAAATGTAAAGAAAATTGGTTGATTAATGCACAAATGTCAATTTTTAAGACTTTCTCTAATGAAGTTTCATAACATTCTATTTGCTCTATTGAACATTCTTTTTACTCTTTTGGAAACAGGACCTAATATTATAAAAATTGAAATTAATATAAATTTTGAGGTTTAGTGAGTAGATTAAAAAACAGGATCAAGCCAGGCGCTGTGGTGCACGCCTGTAACCTCAGTGACTCAGGAGGTGGAGGCAGGGGGATTGCAAGTTTGAGATCAGAGGCAGTTTACATAATTTAGTGAGACCCTGTCTCAAATAGTAAAAAAAAAGGGGGGGGGGTCTGGGTATGCAGCTCAATGGTACAGCACTTGCAAAACATGCAAGCGTGAGGTGCTGGGTTCAAACCTAGTTTCTCAAATAAACAAAAACAAAAACAAAAATGGGATTAATGCTTATTGAAAAGATGGGCTAAAACCAAATAGTTAAAATGGTTAGATATTAATGTATAAAGTCCTATGATTCCTTTGAATACACACACACACACACACACACACACACACACACACACACTCATACATATATATGTATATATATGTTATTATTATTAGGTGCCATTGAGTCAGTCTGACTCTTAGCGATTCTATGTACAACTGAACCAAACATTACTTAACACTGTGCCATGCCTAGCACTACTGTTGGTGCTTCTCTGGTATTCATAGGGTTTTTGATGGCTGATTGTTTCAAGAGCGAGCTGCCAGGCTCTACTCTGTTTTTTGTGGTGCTGGGGATAAAACCCAGGGCACCAGAGTGTGTAGAGCAAACACTCTACTAACTGAGTTAAACTCTGGCACGTGTGTGTGTGTGTGTGTGTGTAAAATGTGACTGCTAAGGTGTACAATTTCAGGCTGCATTAGTTGAACTCTTTGCAGTTAGAGTGTACTTGTATTATATTCAGTATGGGTTGTGACACTCTAACAGGGATATTGACATAAAGGAGTATCAAAGAGAAACTGAAAAGGTGTAGAGTCTGGAAATATGTTATAAGAAAACACTTGAAAGATGTGGGTATATTTGGTTTGGAACCAAAAACACCTGGGTACATGGCAGCAGTGTTTGAATATTTGAAAGGCTGCCATGTTAAGGAAATAGATTTTTTTCCTTTGGAACATTGGTAGAAGGCCTGGGGGTTAATTGTAGAAACAAGAACAACCATTCCAGTAATAATTAGAGCTATTCAACAAGGAATTATTTTTAATTCTCTGTCAATAAGAGAGTTCACCTGATTATTCAGGTTGATTGATCATCTATCAAGTGTTGTTGTAGAAGAAATTTTTTCTACTACTGTTGCTCTCAGATATTTAGTGACATATAGGCAAAACAGCCCTATAGCCATACCACTCTTGTCAGATCTCCAAAGCTAAGCAGGGTTGACCTGGTTAGTCCCTGGATGGGAGACCACCTGGGAATATCAGGTGGTGTAGCTTTGGGGAAGGATCTGGCAGTCCACTCCTGAGACAATCAGTCATTGAAAACCCTGTGAATAGCAGACAGACACTGATAATAGTGCCAGATAATAGTGCCAGAAAGTGTTGGGGTGTGTCTCATTCTATTGTACATAGGATCTGTATGAGTTGGACCCAACTAGATGGAACCTAACAACAACATAGGCAAAATATCACGATGTATGATTGTACTTTTTCTTTTGCATTTGGATTTTTCCTCACTGTGTGGCATACACAAATGGTTAAACGGGGTCCTTGATAATTTTTATAAGTTGCAACTACTGATAGTCACTTTGGTATAAGATATAATGATGTGACAAATAAATATTGTCATCTATGACATATTGTAGCCAGGATTTTATGAAAGATCACCAACTTAAGATAAAACCAAAATCATGTATAGAAAATAAAACATCTTGCAATAATTTGTTAAGACATATTTCCTGCTTGTTTTTTTAATCATAGTTTTTCATGCATCTGATACCTCGCAAACACTGAGTTGAAATGATACTCAAATTATTAACTCATGTTTATGCTTCTGTGGGTTATTTGGAGAGGCTCCAGCATTTCCCAGTGTATTCTGTGTGATTTTAAAAAGTGGCTTTATTTCCAAATGAAAGAGTTTCATATGACTCACAATGTGGTATTCATATCATTATAGGAAAATATTATCCTAGCTGGGCACCATGTCACATGCCTGTAATCTCAGCAACTCAGGAGGTGGAGGCAGGAGGATTATCAGTTTGAGCCCAGAGGCACCCTGTGTATCTTCGTGAGGCTCTATCTCAAGATGAGAAATAAAAATGGGCTGGGAGTGCAGCTCAGTGATAGAGCACTTGCAAAGTATGCACAAGTCCCTGTGTTCAACCCCCTAGTACTGCAAAAGAAAAGAAAAGAAAATATTATACCTACATTATATTGATTTACATTTATACTTGTCATCTGTAAATTAAATAGTAAATATAGGAATGCTAGCTGGTTTATCATTTTGTTCATTACACTTTTTAAATATACTATTAGATTATTTTTCACTTAATATTAAAAAGTAGTGGCCATTTTCTTAAAATGTTTAAAAATGGAGTAAATGAAAGCAAAAATAGTACTTCAACTTTTTGTTTGGTATTATTATTGATGGAGAATGACCAATATTGTCTTGATAGAGAACCTAATACATATAGTTTTTATTTCTGCAGCTACAGTAGGTACTCCTTTTCAAAACAATTGAGAAATAACAGAAAACTAAGGATACAACCATAGGTTTTAGGGATTAGATTAAAAATTTTAATGGAGGACTTTATGCATTCATTCTTTGACTGGATTGTAATGTGCAACACTTTATTTTAACTAGGGGCAACGGACAGAGCTGCCTTCATGCCACACTTTTGTTTTCTATGGTAATGGAGACTTTGGGTGAGGCCCTCTATACATTGCATAAATATAACTGTTATTGATGTAAGTGGAGTGGAGCATATAAACCAGTATTCACTGCTGAAGATCCGATAATGTTTGTCATTCACCTACACTTCTTGTTTACAGTCTCTGTGGACACATTAGGAATTTTAGCATTAGTTTGACTGTATGTATTTCTCTTCTTCTAAATTGTAGTCATTCCCTCGTGAATTCAGTTCTATCCCTGAGGTTACATCTTTCATTTTACATTAGCAACTCACCATCTCAAATATTTATATATTCAGGTTATCAGCTGTCTAGGGAAAAATAGTGTATCGTGCATTTACCTCCTTTTTACTTGCTGTATTTTTTTTTTTTTTTTTTTTTTTTGAGGCCATCAGCTCAGGCAGCACTACTTTCTTTATGCAGGACTTAGAAGACAGTATGTTAAAAATCATCCTAAAGGTGAAATTTGGCCTGTTTAATGAATCTTAAGTTTTAATAAGGGACTAAAAGGGACTTAATTAAAAACATTTTAACAGTAATATAATTCAAAATGAGAAACTATGAATAACTACGTCATGAAAATCAGTTCTTCAATTCTTATCTCACACATGTTCAGTTCCCACTTTCCCTGGCTAGCTAATGTGAAGGTTTTTAATGCCCTTACAGAGTCTCCTCATGAATGTACCCGCCTCAAACATAGATATTTGTCTTTTTCATGATAAAACTGATATTCATATTTTTGAACTGATGTTCATATTTTTAAATTTAGCAATATATCACTCAGGTTTTCCCATGATTATGTACAGAACTTTCTCCTCTTTTTACATCTATATAATATTCCATTGTATCGATGAGTTCACTACTCGCCTGGCTCCCTTCTGATGGATATTTGCATTGTTTCCTGTCTTTCACTGTGACAGTGAACAATGACTTACTTTACTTTTACATCTGTTTCAAGTATGCGTGTAGGATGAATTCCAAATGGAATTTTTAAAACTTTGTTTTTCTTTGTAAGAAGCAGGCTACTATTACTTCTTAAAGAATCTAAAAGTTGAACCAGCCTGTCTCTGCCTTTTTACACCCAGGCCTGTAGAATCAAAAAATTTTCTCTCTCTTTTATCAATGCGTGGTCTGATCATGCACTTTTCCCTACTGTATCTGCATTGGGGACCGAGAGCCTCCCTGAGCAGAACCCTGGCTGGGTCCAGTTGAGTTCCTACATTCTTAAACTATCTTTCTTGTCCAGAAAAGTACTTTTACAAGCTGGCTTTCTGCTGTTACATGTCTCCTTGAATTACCATTTCATTGTTTAAGAACAGGTCTCTTCTAAGCATGAGAGGAGGAGTTCTTTATTCTTTTGCTAAATTGGTCAGCCAAAGAACAGCTTTTGGTGAATAAAAGATATTCTCATTTTAGCAAATGAAGGGGAAGTTCTATTCCCTCCAGTCCAATGCAAAATGTTGTTATTCCTTAAAAATGTTCTAAGTGCTCAAAGTGCTGGAAACTGTTCAGAACATACCACAGAACCCAGTTCCTCCCTACATTCAAAATGTTTACATTCTAAAAATGACAAGAGAGGGAAGGTTGGGAAGGTAGCTAGATCCGGAACAGATGGGCACATATGCCCTCTCTCCTTACCAAATGCAGTCCTATGGATGGCTCAACAGTTAATGTAGATTTCTCTTTACTAAGTTTTATAAGTAACTCTGCTGTGCGCAGCCAAATGACTTGAAATGTGAAGATGTAATGCCTCTTTGCTGTGCCCTGCTGTTCAAATGTTCTCAGCTTTGACAATTTATCTTGCTGGAAAATGTCTTCAGAATGTCAGTCACTTCAGCTTCAATGCTTGCCATTTGCATGTTGCACACCTGCTGGTATCTTTGGTTGTGCTCTATTGTTATTTTTCTGTGGGGGTAGGGAAGGTAAAATACTACATTGCAGACTTGTAGTTCGGTTTGTGTGCAGTTTGGAAATGATGCTTGTGAGCCTAGCTATTCTTATCAACAGCAGTTTCACCTACAAGTAAGTGCTTACTGAGGGTCTGGTGAAATTTAGTGCTACATTAGCCACTTGAGAAGAATAATAATTAGAGGTAAGTAAAAAGTTCATTTCTGTGTCCCTGAAGGATTATGTTCCACATGAGTGTACACATAGATACATAAACAGATTCGGGTAAGAATTCTTACAAATTATGTCACCTAGGCAAGCATGGGTGCAGATATCCCAATAACATTTAAGTCAAGTATGTTAATAGAGATTGCCTCTGATATAGAGAGGGAAATGAGGAGCTTCAAAGGAAATAATAATCTGTGCCTTATATTATTCTGTATTGTTTGTTTTTCAATGAGCATGTGATTACTTGTTTAATTAAAAACAAATAATTTTAAAACAGCAATAAAATAATTGTATGTAACATTTTAAGAGTTAGCATAATTGTGGCTTTCTATAACAGGAAACCCATCTTAAAATTAGATGGATTAATAAGACATTTGTTACTTTGTCAAGGTGAAGTTGCAGAATAAAGTGTTTCAGGGCTGGTTAATCCACTGGCTCAATGATATAATCAAGGACTGCATTTCCTTCCCTTTCTTTGCTCTACTATAAAAAGAGTCAACTTCTCCTGCACATAGTAATGTTTAGGAGTTGGAAATGGGAAGAAGGTACGTTGTTTCTCATTTCAGATTTTTCTCATGTGTCTAAAATCTTCCACTTTTGGAAAATTTCAAACACACACCCTTTACCCAGCTTTAACAATTACTGACATTTTGTCAATCTGTTTTATTTATTCCTTCCCTGTACTTTCTTTTTTGCATGAGTATTTTAAAGCAAGCATCATATATTTTATCTCTAAATATTTCAATATGCATTTTTAGCAAGTAAGGAAGACCATAATACTGTTATCACATGTAAAAGTAATAATAGTTTCTGAAGCTTCTTTATATAGAATCTGTATTCAATTTTCCCCAACTACGTAGAGAAAAAAACCCAAATGAAGTCCATACACCACATTGGGTTGTTATATTTCTCTAAGTCTATTTTAAGTTATAGTAGTCCTTTCTCAAGTTATTTTGTTGAAGAAACTAGTTTGTCCTGTAGGCTGTTTCACATTCTTAACTTGATTGTTTCTGTGTGATGCATTTAACTTGATCATTTCTTCCTAATTCCAAACTATAGATCTAAATATGGAAACATGAATCAGTTTAATCTTTTTTTGTTCTATCAGAATATTTCAAAAGTGATACTGTATACATCCTAAAACTTCAAATCAGAGGACAATAATGTCTGGTTCTACTTTTTGTGATGTTATGATACATCTGTGGATTCAGAAGATCTCTGTAAAATACATGCACTATAATGTTCCACATCAATGTTTGCTTAATATATTTTTATTAGCATCTGCTGATGGGTGTTACCTAGATTCATTATTCTCTTAAGAGTTATATTTATTAGTTGGAATTCTTAAATAAAAAATAACTTCCTTATAAACTATTTGGCTACTAAAAATACAGGAAAGAGAGAATAAGTTGTGGATTCTTCCTTTCCCTTTACTTCTGGCCATTTTAAGAAAAATGATAAAAATTTGCCCATTCATGTACCCTCAGAAGTCTTCCCTCCCTTCTTACTGCCAAGTTCTGTGTTTGTTTTCATTCTTTAAGTTATTATTTGCAAAGTATATGAAATAACTATGATTGTTGTTGTCAGGTGCCGTTGAATTGGGTCTGACTCATATTAACCCTATATGCAACAGAACAAAACACTTCCCGGAACTGTGCTATACACATCTTTTATATGCTTAGCCAATTGTTACAGACACTGTCAATCCATCTAGTTGAGTGTCTTCTTTTTTTTGTTGACCCACCACTCTCCCAAACATGATGTCATTCTCTAGGGATTGGTCCCTCCTGACTACATGTCCCAAATACGTTAGACGTTAGACATGGCATGAGTCAAGTGCACCTTTGTCTATAACATCTTTACTTTTCAACACTTTAAAGAGGTCTTTTGTAACAGTCTTTTCCAATGCATGTGCTTTTGATTTGCTGACTGGATTCCAAGTGTGTTGATTGTAGAACCAAATAAGCAAAATCTTGGACAATCTCAATCTTTTTTCCATTTGTCATGAGGTTTTTATTGACCAAGTTGTAAGGACTTTCGTTTTGTTGATGTTGGGGGGTAACCAATACGGAAGGCTGTGTTCTTTGATCTTCATCAGTGTTTCAAATCTTCAGTTTCAGCCAGTAAAGTTGTATAGTCAGCATAATGCAAGTTGTTAATGAATTTTTCTCCAATCCTGATGCCATGTTCTCCTTCATAAAGTCCAGCTTTTTGGATTAGTTACTCAGCATAGAGATTGAAGAGGTACTGTTAAAGGACACAGCTCTGATGCACACCTTTCCTGACTTTAAACCAAGCAGTGTTTCCTTGTTCCGTTCGAATGACTTTCTCCTGGTCCATGTACAGATTCCTCATGAGTACAATTAAGTGCTTTGGTCTTCCCATTCTTCACAATGTTATCCATATTGTTGTGATTCATACAGTCAAATGTTTTTGTATAGTCAATTAAACATAGATAGACACCTTTCTGGTATTCTCTGCTTTTGGCTAATATCCATCTGACATCAGAAATGATGTCACTGGTTCCATACTCTTTTCTGAATTTGACTTGATTTTCCAGCAGTTCCCTATTAATATACTGTTGCAATCACTTTTGAATGATCTTTAGCAAAATTAAAGTTGTGTGAGATAGTAATGATATTGTTTGATAATTTCCATGTTTGATTTGATCCCCTTTCTTGAGAATAAGCACAAATATGAATCTCTTCCAAACAATTGGCCAGGCATCCGGTTTCCAAATCTCTTGACATAAACAAATGAAGAGCCCCTGTGCTGCATCTGTTTGTTGAAATAGCTCAGTTGGTATTTCATCAATTCCTGAAGCCTTGTGTTTTGCCAGTTCCTCAAGGTAGATTCCACTTCTTCTTTCAGTACCTTTGGTTTGTAATCATAAGCAACTTCTTGAAATGGTTGATCATCCAACAGTTCTTTTTGGTTTAATGACTCAGTGTGTTCCTTCCATTTTCTTTTGATATTTCCTGCATCATTTAATATTTTCCCTATAGAATCATTCACTATTGCCACTCGAGGCTTGAATTTTTTCTTGAAATTTTTAAGCTTGAGAAAAACAGAATGTGTTCTTCCCTTTTGGTTTTCTTCCTCCAGCTCTTTGCACATGTTATTATAATATTTGATTTTGTCTTCTCATGCTGCCCTTTGAAATCTTCTGCTTAGTTTTTTAACATCATCGTGTCTTCCTATTACTTTAGCTGCTCATTATTTAAGGGCAAGTTTCAAAGTCACTTTTGACATGTAATTTGGTCTTCTTTTTTTCTGTCTTTTAAATAACCATTTGCTTTCCTCGAGAATAATGTGTTTGATGTCATGCCACAACTTGTCTGGTCTTTGGTCATTAGTATCTAGCACAACAAATCTGTTCTTGAGATGGTTTCTGAACTCAGGTGGGAGATATTCAAGGTCATACCTTGTGTCTCACATACTTGTTCTAATTTTCTTCAGTTTCAGTTTGAACCTGCATATTAGCAGTTAGTTGATGGTCTGATCCACAATCAGCATCTACTCATGTTTTATTTTTGATATTGAGGTTTTCCATTGTCCCTTTCCATAGATGTAGTCAATTTGGTTCCTGTATTTTCTATCTGGTGAATTCCATGCTGTTTATGTTGTGAAAAATGTATTTGCAATGAAAAGCTTTTTGGTCTGATGAAATTCTATCATGTGATCCCCGGCATTGTTTTTGTCACCAAGGCAGCCATATTTTCGAGCTACTGAGCCTTGTTTGTTTCCAACTTTTGTATTCCAGTCACTAGTAATTATCTGTACATCCTGATTGCATGTGTGATCAATTCCAGACTGCAGAAGTTGGTAAAAATCTTCCCTTTCTTCATTTTCGGCCTTAGTGATAGGTGCATAAATTTGAATAACAATCATATTAACTGGCCTTCTTTGCAGGCATATGGATATTATTCTGTCACCTACAGCATTATACTCCATGATAGATCTTGTGATGTCTTTTTTGATGATGAATGAAACCTCATTTCTCTTTAGTCTGTCATTCCTGGCATAATAGACCATATGATTATTTGATTCAAAATGGCCCATGCAAGTCCATTTTAGCTCACTGATGCCTAGAATGTCAATGTTTATGCACTCCATTTCCCTTTTGAAGATTTCTAATTTTTGTAGCTTCATACTACATATATTGCACATTCTAATTATTAATGGATGTTTACACTTATTCCTTCTAAGTTTGAGTCATGCCACATCAGCAAATTGAGGTTCCTGGGGCTTACTCCATTCCTCTCATTAGGTCCACTCTACTTTGAGGAGGCAACTCTTCTCCAGTTGTCTTTTGAGTACCTTCCAAACAGGAAGTCTCATGTTCTGGCACTATATCTGACAGTGTTTCTCTTAATGTCTTGCAGTTGAGTGGAAGCCATCTTTTGGGAAGAATGTGGCTGACTTGTATTTTAATGAATTTGAGTGCTCTTAGTAACAAAATTATGGAGAAATTGCTAGTGGGTAGACAACCATAATGATGCTAGAATATTATTGTCCATTTGCATGTGATTGTCATCTCCTTGATTTTTGATCATTAATAAGTTAAGTGAATCTACTAAAATAAACCCTAAACTTTACTGGGACTCTAAGCACTCTTTACTTTCTTTGAATCTTTATTTTTGCAAACAGCCAAATCTTCCAGAATTCTTCATGGTGCAACTGCTCAACATATCATTGCCCTCTACTTCAATGGCCTGCTATTGCATCATGGTCCCATGGCCTGTTCTTTTACCTGGAGTCAGTCTGCATGCACTGATGAGCTGTTACTACCCAAGATACCTTGTTAGTATCTGAAATTTCTTTGTGGGAATTGTACAACATGGTTTAAGCATAGAGCACTACAAAGAAAATCTTTAGCATAGATGAGTCAAATTTCCAGAATATGGGATTTTTGTCCCAAGTTAGCTCTATTCTAGATTCAAAGAGCTTGCACTTTTGTGAGCAACTTATATCCTCCTAATGCTCTGATATTCCTTTCTTTACAACATGAGTTAACTGTCTTGATGCCAAGGACTAGATTCTTCATTGGTTTGCTCACAGTTTGAAGTCAGAAAAGATCAGACTAAGACACTGACTATGGGACCAACATGTAGGCAAGAGGAAAATTAGGTCTAACTGAGTGTTCTGTGTTGTTTTTTGACTGGTTATACCAAAATATGCAATTTGGTGGAGAATTAAGATCACAGTCCAGAGAATTTGGTCCCCCCCCCTATATATATATACCCCATGTGTCTGTCAGCTTGTCATGCTGTGGGGGTTTGCATGTTGCTGTGATGCTGGAAGTTATGCTACTGGTATCTTAGAGACCAGCAAAGCCAAACATGGTGGACATGTTTCAGCTGAGCTTCTACACTATGACAGACTAGGGAGAAGGACCCAGCCACCCACTCTCAAAACAATTAGCTGCTGAAAACCCCATGAATAACAGAGAAGCATTGTCAAAAATAGTGCTGGAAACTGAGTGCCATCCCAGCCTGGAAGGCATTCAAAAGATCACTGGGGAAGGGTTACCTCCTCAAAGTAGAGTTGATCTTAATGATGGGAATGAAGTAAAGCACCTAGGACCTCAAGTTATTGATTTGGCAAGATTCAAAATGAGAAGAAACACAATGACTGCAACAGTGGGCTCAAACATAAAAAGATCGTGTGCATGGCAGTGTTGGGGAGGGTTTTGTCCTTTTGTACTTAGGGTCACTATTAGTCAGATTTGACTTGACAGCACCTAACAACAACAACAACAATTTGTATAAACATACACTCAAAAAGGTGAGGAAGTCACTATAATTACAGAACTAATAAAATTTGTATAACATGAGAATTGGGAAAATATCTAGCTAATTTTTATTGAGTATATATGTATATATGTATTGCCTACAGCTGTAGCACTGTGGCATCAGATCTCAGAAGCTAAGCAGGGTTGGGCCTGGTTGGCACTTGGATGGGAGACCACCAGGGAACACCAGATACTGTAGGCTTTGGAGAATGACCCGGCAATCCACTCCCCAAAATCAACCTGCCATTGAGAACCCTATGAATAGCAGAGATGCACTGACAATAGTGTCTCACCCATTGTAGGCAAGCTCCCTATGAGTCAGATACTGACTTGATGGGACCTAACAACAACAACAATATATATACTAATTTATTTAATCATACACTATCTTGCCTATTAGAACATTATTCCCATTTATTTTTTAGATGAGAGTATTTTGACACAGAAAATAAATTTCTTGTCTGGGGTCATAAAGGTAATAAATAAATGGTGGAGCCAAGATTGTAACCTGAGCCTCAGTCACTTATATTATTTTAGTTGTACCCACAAAAAATAGCGGGGATTAGCAAACCCAGCAGTTCAGGAAGCCAAGTTTTTTAGTATTGTCAAGTGATTGGATGAAACCTATGGGTATGGAGGTGTAGAAGCTTAATAAAAGATACTTTATCTGGCTGAACACTATCTCCTTAGAATGTACTTTTCTTGCTGGTTTTAGGTAGACACTGTGTTTTATTGCATATACAACTGCCAGAACCTTAGTAAGTGGTGAAAAGATATGCTCATCATTTCTAGGGTTGTGTTTCATTATTTTCTATAGAAGCCTTTCTGACTCATCTTTTGGCTGTAAAAACCTTCCTCATTCCCACCACTATTGTTATTATTAGGTGTCATCTAATTGGTGCCTGACTCATAGCAACCCTATGTACAACAGATGAAACACTACTGTCAGCACTTCTCTGCTGTTCGTAGGGTCTTCAGTGGCTGATTGTTTCTTTGGGAGTGGGTTGTCAGGTCCTTCTCCCAAGCCTACAGCACCTGGTGTTCCCAGGCGGTCACCCATTCAAGTACTAACCAGGTCCGATCCTGCTTAACTTCCAAGATCTGACAGGATTGGATACCACAGTGGTATGGCTGCAGGCCATTCCCACCATTAAAAAAAAAAAGAAAGAAAAAAGAGTAGCCTTGTGCTCAGAAGACTAATATTCTTATGGCACTTTTGTTGTTATTGTTGTTAGGTGTTTTTAAGTTGTGTCTGACTCATAGGGACCCTCAAAGAGTTTTCAACGGCTGATTGTCTCGGGATTGCCTCGGGAGTGGATTGCCATGTCCTTCTCCCATTTTTGTGGTGCTGGGAATCAAACCTAGGACCTCAGAGACTGCAGAGTGGCACTCTACCAACTGAGCTAAATCTCAGCCCTAATGACACTTTAGGTAGGAAAAAATTTGCAAGAACCATCTCATAAGCAACTATGAAAATGTTGTTTGCTGTTAGGGGCGATCAAGTTGGGTCTGACTCTAGTGGCCCTATGTACAACAGAATGAAACACTCTCCAACACTGTGCCATGACCTGCACTATGTCGGTACTTCTCTACTACTCAGAGGATTTTTGATGGCTGATTTTTTTTGGGAATTGGGCTGCCAGGTACTTCTCTGATTTTTGCAGTTCTGAGGATGGAACTCAGGACATCAGAGTGTGCAGAGCAAGCACTCTGCCAACTGAGTTAAGTCACAGCCCAAATTTTCCCCCAAAATGGCAATTTCATACGGTTCAACTTATACATGAAAAAGAATAAAACTTCTTATTTGTGTTTTTTTCTTTTTCTTTCAGTATTCTCAGGGATAATAAATGTAGACAATAGAATAGACAAAAGAGAATGCATGATATTGAGAGGAAAGGACAGAGGTAGGAGTTGGGTAGGAAAACACTTAGAATACTTGTAGAAATAACTAGAAGGGGAGGGTGAATTGCTAAATAGAGAGAAGTGCAATGCGGGAAGTTCAGCATCTGCCAGGCTCACCTGGCTTCTCTCTGTAATACTAGCACATTGGTTAAGGCTATGATATAGTTTTCTCCTCTGAAAATGTCCAGTTCCTAAAACTTGCCTAATGATCTACTAAAAGGAAGTACAATTTCAAATAGGAATTGAAATGTTTTTTCCTTTAAATCATTATCAGCCTATTATTGGTAATAAATGGTGACCTTTATTCTAATTGTGAAGTGTCAACATGGGCTAAGAACGCAATCCTCCAATAGCCTAGCGTGTTAGATTTTATTATCCTGAGTTTACAGATATGGAATTTCTAACTCAGAGTTTAAATAAGTTCTCCAAATCTTTCAGTAGCTGAGAAGAACAGGAATCCAGATCTTTGTTGTCACTCTTACCTCTCTTACCAGAAGCAACCCTAATAGCTTTTCTCTTCATCTTTTAAAAATTGTCTCTTCTTCATGGCTTCATAATGCCCCATGTATTCAGGTTCTTTGCTTCTTTCTCCTTGTCTCATTTCTGCATGATTTATTGACAATAAACCTAAACTTGGCCATTGCAAGGGACGGGGATGTCTAGGGAAGCAATGCTAGAATGTTTGGAGTAAGGTGAAGAGGCTATGAGTTGATACATCAATGTTTGTTCCTATTGTGTTTGCTTATGGATTAATCATCATACATTAATGTGTGATCTCATTGGCTTTGCTTATGGATTTTTTCATAATTCTAATCCTTACAGTTTTAAACTAATGACCTAATTAAACATTTACCAATTTGTTATTTATAGTGTTGTGTCTGCTTTCTATATACTTGGATGATTATTTTTATGGTTTTTCTTAAATTTTAAAGTGGTGAATAAATACATGTTTTCATTCTATATTTCACAAATTTCTTTTTTATAATTTTTAAAATAATATTTTTAGTAACAGACTATCTTAGAACAAACTGTCAAGTATTCATTAAATGCAAACAATAACATGCTCACTCCTATAATAAGTGTTGTGAGAAAGCAGAAGTTACAGAGGACTTACTCTTTACTCTCATGAAACTTGCAAGATAGCTTGTTGTTGTTGTTGTTAGGTGCCGTCAAATTGTGTCCAACTCATAGCGACACTGGTAGGGTTTTCAATGGCTGATTGTTTCAGGATTGCCTCAGGAGTGGATTGCCATGTCCTTCTCCTGTTTTTGTGGTGCTGGGAATCGAACTTGGGACCTCAGAGACTGCAGAGTGGCATTCTACCAACAGAGCTAAATCCTAGCCCCTGCAAGATAGCTAGGATTATAAAATTATGGGAAATAATATGAAGCCATCTGGGCCAGTGTATTTGGATGTCTGAGGTGGCAACTGGAAAACTGTAAGGGCTAACAGAAGTGAAGATTGATGAGATTTGTGGTTGCAATGGGAGAATAGGGATTTCAGTTGGGTCCATGAGGACAGTATCACTTGCATGGACAGAGAAGAGACAACATATTCCAGACCAGAAGAATGTGAGTACAGATAAAGAAACAGAAATGCAAAATACCAAGGAATGAGATTAAAGTGATAGCTAGAAACCTTTCTGCTTCTCTGCTTGTCAATTTAATATCTGACACATGACAACCATTGTATTTTTGTGCCGTGTACATTTTGGTATCCATCAACCACAATTCTATTATTGTTCATATGATCTTTCTTAACTTGTTTTATTATTTTATGGACAATGTACTTTGAAATTTATTATTTCACTTTATTGTTATGAAATAATAAATAATATTTTTTGTTTCATCAGTTGTACTATGTGTATATCTCAGCACTTAGCCCAGTACTGGGCATATACTTGGTGCTCAGGAAGTGCTATTGGTTGCATATGGATATATGAAGTTTAATCAATTTATTAAAAAAAATTCTTTGTACTTAATGAGGGAAAATTGAAAGCTTTTCATCTAAAATTAGCAAAAATACAATGGAATCTACTTTCTTCATTTTTATTTGATATAGTCCTTGAATTCTTAGCCAGAGCAATAAGGCAAGAGAAATAAATAAAAGGGATACAAACAAGGAAGGAAGAAGTTAAATTAACCCTTTTGGCAGAAAATATGATCCTCTATTTAAGAGATCCTAAAAACTCCACCAGGCTGGGATTTAGCTCAGTTGGTAGAGCACCACTCTGCAGTCTCTGAGGTCCTGAGTTCGATTCCCAGCACCACAAAAATGGTGGCAACCCACTCCCAAGTACATGGCAACTCACTCCCAAGGCAATCCCGAAACAATCTGCCATTGAAAACCCTATGAGGGTCGCTATGAGTTGGACATAATTCGATGGCACTTAACAACAACAACAACAAAAACTCCACCAGAAGACACTTGGATCTGTTGAATGCTTTAAGCAAAGTAGTAGGATACAAAATTTCCATACAAAAATTAATAGCTTTCCTATACATCAATAGCAAAGATTCTGAGAAAGAAATAAGGGAAACAATATCATTCATATTAGCCTCAAAAATACCTAGGAATAAACCTAATAAAGGAGACTAAAGACCTATACAATGAAAACTATAAAACATTGAAGAAATTGATGAAAACTCATGAAGGTGGAAAGACCTCTTGTGTTCATGAATTGGCAGAAGTAATACTGTGAAAATGGCAATATTAACAAAAGTGATCTACAGAGTCAATGCAATTCTTATAAAAATTCCAGTGACATTCTTCACCGTAGTTCACAGTAGGAAAAAAATTACTAAAATTTATTAAAGGGAAGCACTGAAGATCCTGCATAACCAATGCAATCCTGAGCAAAAAGAGTAATGCTAGAAGTACGACAGTATCTGATTTCAAATTATACTTCAGAGCCATAATAACAAAAAGTGTGGCACTGACAAAAGAAAACAAGACAACAGTAACAAAACCCCCAAACTAACCAACCAACAAACAAAAAAAAACCAACCAGACACAAAGAACAATAGAATACAATAGACCCAAAAATGAACCCACGCAGCCATAGCTATCTGATTCTTGAGGAAGGTACCATAAATATACTTGAAGAAAAGATAGCCTTTTAACAAATGGTGCTGAGAATACTGGATATCAACATGTAGAAAATTACAATTAGGTTCTTCTTTCTCACACCATACAAAAATAAATTCAAAATGGATCAAAGACATTTAGGTAAGACCTGAAGTTTTGAAACTGCTAGAAGAGAATGTAGGGAAAACACTTCAAGATATAGACATAGGCAAGGTCTTTCTGAATAGGATTCTAATAACTCGGGAAGTAATAGCAAGAATTGACAAACGGGATTGTGCTCAATTAAAAGCCTTCGTACAACCAAAGAAACAATTACCATGGTGAGGACTACTATAGAATGGGAAAAAAATCTTTTCCAGCTATTCATATAACAGAGAATTAATACCCTGAATATATAAGGAATTCAAAATATTAGACATTGAAAGAAAACATAATCCAGTCAATAAGTGGGAAAATGAGCTGAACAGACATTTTTCAAAAGAGGAAGAACAAATGGCCAAGAAATGCATGAAAAAAAATTTCAACATCTTTAGTCATCAGGGAAACACAGATCAAAACTACATTGATATTTTCTCTTACCAGAGTCAAAATGACTCTCATCAAGAAAGCAAAAAGCAACAAATGATGGTGAAGATGTGGGGAAAGTAAACTCTTATATACTGTTGGTGGGAATGTATGTTAGTGCAGCCATCATGGAAATCAGTGTGGAGGTTCCTTAAAAAACTGATAATAGGACTATCACATGATCCAGGTATACCACTCCTAGATATATACTCAAAGGGACAAAAGTCACAATGCATACTCATGTTTATAGTGGCACTATTTACAATATCTAAGTTATGGAACCAGCCTAGGTGCTCATCAATGGATGAATGGATAAAGAAAAGATGGAGATTATCTTGTTAAGCAAAATAAGTCAGACTCAGAAAGACAAATATTACATGTCTTCTCTTATGTGGAATCCAGGTAAAAAAGAAAAAGGTATGAAAGTAGAAGGAGGACCATTTAGAAAAAGGATGGAAGGTAGGGGTATGGGTAGGGGGACAAGAGAAGGTAATGATGGGGTGAATATTATCAAAGTACATTATATGCATGTTGAAAAGTCACAATGAAGCATAAAATTAATGTATGCTAATAAAAATCATTCTCTGGAGTCACTTCTTTCATATAACCAGAATGGTGTGAGAAAGGATAGTCATATATAATGAGGCATATATAATGATTATAGGACTGGTATAATGCTACTCTGCAGTCTCTGAGGACACAGATTTTATCCCTAGCACTGCAAAAATGGGAGAAGGAAGTGGCAATCCACTCCTGAAGCAATCCCAAAAGAACAACCAGCCATTGAAAACCCATTGAGGGTCTCCATGAGTTAAACTTGACTCAATGGCACCTGACAACAACAACAACATAGTCATATATGTGTTATTATCCCAATGATTGTAAAGAAGTGGTTAAAATGATTTTCTGCCATGTCTGTGAAGAAAAGATAAGATAAGTGCAAGAAAACATTTTATTACTTTAGCAAAAACACCCATGAAGATCTAAGTGGAACGACTTTTGAGGTGATAGGAGTGTGCTGGGCTTTGCTTCTCATTGGGTAGCACTGTGCTATTGTGACAAGATCCTAGATCCTGTGGCAGGCTTGTGGGTGGCCTTTCTTGTAAGCATGTCAGAGAATAGCTCTTCTTGTTCCAAGCCATGAAATCAAATTTTGTTTGGAAACTGGCTTATATGTCTCTACGAAAGTAAGTGAATCACAGGTATTTATTTTCAACACAACAGATTCATCGCCCATAACTAATAAATTCTTTGTCGTGAGACTAACTTTACTAAGTACTGGCATGAGTAGAAGTGCTCCTGGAGTGAAGACATTTCAAAGACATTTTAATACAGTGGCACCATGCAGAAACATTAATCTTTCTTGTGATTTCCCCTTATTGTAACAAGGAAAGACTTCTAATGTGCAAACCTCATTAAATCAATCATCTTGGGAATTTAGATGCACAGTGTGATAAAAGTAACAACTTTCTCTACCTTTAGGCAATTTCCCATATATTTTGGAAGTTGAAATTTGGGGAAAGTAAGGTCTTTGATGGATTTATGATTCAGCTTCTAATGTAATATTTGAATTTCACATTATTAGCCAGAAGAAATAGAAAACCTTAAGTAGCTAATAAAACATGTTTCATTTTTTGATAATATTTATTTCTTATATGGCTACTTGGATACTCTATATTTTTAATCTATTGCTTCACTGAAGGAATATAACACAAAATGTATTAATTTGGAGATAAGAGCTGGTTATACTGTTTCCTATTTATTTACAATCTTGCATTTTTATTTAAGAATTTGACTGCTGTTATTTGACAAAACAGCTTTATGAAGACTAAGATGTGAGGAAAATGCTTAAGAGAAATGCCCTTAGAGATATAGACTTTTGTCTTAATTTAACTTTTTTTTAAATAGAAGAGTACATTAGAAAGGAAAACTGACTTTCAGAATGTTTTAATTTGGAACTAAATGTGCATAGGTTATGTCCACACAACTACAACATTAGTAATGTCAGGTGGCAGTGACAAAATTGTAGGAAGCACTGCTTTAGCGCTGGAAAGAGATTGGCCAGAGGAAATGCACCATTAAAACACTTGTCTTAAATCATTCTCTGCTGCCATATTAGGGGAAGGTATTGATTCAAAATGTTAACTTTGACTTGCTTTCATTAAATGCCATCCATTATTTACCTGACTGCTGAAGTATGTCTGCACATTTCACAGCAAGGTAGATAGTATGAGAAGATCTAAGAGTATAAATGAGCACACTGGAACCATTATTTGTGGACCTACATGCAATCCATCTTGTAGTTAATTTGGTTAAAGGTTATATTGTTGGAGCTTCAGTGAGCTCTGCGTAAAGTATGTATATTGGTTCAAGGAATACCTAGATTGGCTTCTATAGACAAAGTAGGGAACTCTTGTCTTGAACTTAAGAATTCCACAAATCGATATCATATTGAACCAGTTTTCACACTGCTTTCCCATGGTCCCTGGCTTGGTATTTCTGGAAGTCATATTAACCCTTTCAGAGATATTAATGTTATATCCCTATGAGACAGTATTCTCTAATTGTATCATGCTGCCTTATCTAGATCTATTCCAGTTTTAATTGCACTCATCATAATGGCACTAAGGTGTTAAAAGCAAAACAAAAGAATTTACTGAAACAAAAGAACTGTGTTATTGGAATGTAATCTGTGCCTATTATCAGGAAATTTAAAATACCAAGTAATAATATTTCAAAAATATATCATGTAAGTATATTTATATGGGAGAAGGGCCTGGCAATCCACTCCCAAGGCAATCCCAAAACAGCCATTGAAAACCCTATGAGGGTCGCTATGAGTTGGATACCGACTCGACAGCACCTAACAACAACAAGAAGTATATTTATATGTACATATATATACACACACACACACACATATACATGAAACATTTTATAGAACTGAGATTATATTCTGTAACTTCAGGAAGATGGGGTGTAGGATCATTTTTTAAGGTCATAATTGTATTAATTCATATTTTGAAGAATTATTGACTATAATCCTCAGATAGTTGTTAAACACTTATTTTCTTCAGAAACCTATGGTTTGGCTAAACACCATAGGCTTGAAAAATAATAGAATATTTTCAATATTTCTATGTGACTAAAAGCTTAACATGTCTGCAGCCATAGCACCCTGCCATCCGATCCTGCCTAATTTTAGAAGCTAAATAGGGTAGGCCTGGTTTGTCCTTTGATGGGAGACTGCCTGGGAATACTAGGTGCTGCAAACTAGGGAGAAGAACCTGGCAATGCACTCCTGACATAATCTCCCAAACAATCAACCACTGAAAATCCTATGTATAGAGGAGAAGCAATGACAATAGTGCTGGGCATGGCACAGTGTCAGGGAGTGTTTCATTCTGTTGTACATAGGTTTGTTATGAGTCAGGCACAACTTGATGGCACCTAACAATGTCAACAACAAGCTTACATCCCCCATGTGTCTGTCAGCTGTCATGCTTGTATATTGCGTGATGCTGAAAGCTATGCCACCAGTATTTCATATACAAGCAGAGCCACCCATGGTGGACAGGTTTTAGCTGAGCTTCCAGACTAAGACAGATTAGGGAGAAGGACCCAGCAGCCCACATTTGAAACAATTAGCCGTTGAAAATCCTATGAATAGCAGAGAAACACTGTCAGATATAGCACTAGAAAATGAGCCCCCCATTCAAAAGATGACTGGAGAAGAGTTGCATCCTTAGAGTTGACTTTAAGGATAAGAATGAAGTAAGGCCCCAGAGACCTCCATTTGTTGATGTGGCATGACTCAAAATGAGAAGAAACACTGTGACTGCCACAATGGGCTCAAACATAAAAAGATCGTGTGCATAGCACAGTGTTGGGTAGTGTTTAGTCCTGCTGTACTTAGGGTTTCTATGAGTTGGACCCAACTTAATGGCACCTAACAACAAGAATAGCCTGCAGCCATACCACTGTGGTGTCTGATCCCATCATATCTAGAAAGTTAAGCAGGGTTACGTCTGATTAGTACTTGTATAGGAGACCACCTGGGAACACCAGGTGCTATAGGCTTGGGAGAAGGACCCGGCAACCCACTTCCCCAAATAATGTGCCATTGAAAACCCTATGAATAACAGAGAAGCACTGACAATAGTGTTTCCTTTGTTGTACATAGGATTGCTATGAATCAGATACCCACTCAGCAACAATGGCACGTAACAACAACAACAACCACAACAAAAACTTACATGTTATGTAGGTAAACTTACACTATTTATTAATTGATAACATAGATCAGCACACTTCATAAGAAAGTGACCACTGTGGGGATGAAGTAAGCCATAGAGATAAGTGGTTATCTAGGATATAAATGAGGCTGGGATTTAGCTCAGTTGGTAGAGCGCTGCTCTGCAGTCTCTAAGGTCTCGAATTTGATTCCCAGCATTGCAAAAATGGGAGAAGGATCTGGCAATCCACTCCCTAGAGGCAATCCCGAAACAATGATCCATTAAAACCCTATAAGGGTCACTATAAGCCAGACACGACTCAACGGCACCTAACAACAAGGATATAAATGAATAATGATTGTTATTCAAACATATTTAGTTTAGAAAAAGTGGTTTATATGCACGTGGAAGTATATGTATTTGCAGATTAAAATACCAGTTTTTCCTTTCTTCTTCTCTTTTGCTCCCTTTCTGTCTTATCTCCTTCTTTAATTTTATAATTGTCTTCCTTCCATGGGATTTTGACCTGAAGGCACCTGTATTAGGTTCTTCTTGGATCTTTCCTGGCAAAAAATCTTAACAAAATTTCCCTATCCACCAAGTAAGATGCTCACAATGCAATCTATCTTTAATAATGTAGCTCTGTGGGAGCTGAATGAATACATTCCTATTCTTATTTCCTTGGCTTATGTATAATTTTTGAAATTTGAGAATTTGAACTGATGCAAGACTCTCACTGGGTCGAAGGGAAAGCATTCTTAAGGAAAACATATTTATGTACCAACTATAGACAAGGAGAAATGTGAGCAACTTAGAACCTTGCCAGGAGTGGAGAGAAAAATGCAGGTGATTTAGTGAAGACTTGAAGACAAATGTTATAGTATTTATTATCATATTAAGTTATATTATATAGTATATAGTCTTAAATATTGTACTAAATAATAATAAACTACTGTATATTATAAACTGTGCATTTTATACAATGAAATAAGTATTTTGTCCAAAAGAATTATGACCAATAGTACATTGATATAATATATACTATGCAACATACTTGTTCTGTGCATGTAATTTTGATTTAAAATAGGGCCAGAACTAATTGTGTAAGAGCATATGTCAGTTTGTGACAATGAAATTCTAGATTTATTTTAAAAGAGAAGCACAGTTTGTTAATAATGTGGTCTTGTTTCCTTTCTTCCTGTCTTTTGTGAGAGAAGAGGCCTTGGCACTCTGTTCCTGGCTTAGTCAGTCTCATCTGTTCCGACCTTGTCATCACACTGTGTTGTTCTTTCCTGCATCTCAGCTCCATGTCAGGAGAGGAATGCCTCCACTCCTGTACTGCTCTGCTTGCCTTGGTGCCCTGGTGTACGTGCTTTGCTCACAGTTGCGTGTTTACTCTTGTCTTTCTACAATGGCTTTCACACCTTGATTACATTTAAACTGTTTTCCAGGATCTTTGTAAATTCATTCTGATATCAGTGGCCTTTTCCCCTCCTTTGTCCCTTTGATATTTCATACTATTTCCAACTAGTCTTCAACCAGTAGATCTCCAGATGAATGGCCCAGGTTTGGAACCTACCTTGTTTCTGCCATACTTGCAAGGATGCTTTGAGTGGACTTGAGTGTTAGGGCTCTGTATGTGTGTGACATAAGGCTTTTCCAGACCCAGTTCTTGAGAAAGTGGGATTGCCTCTGAGATGTTAAGAAAGTAAAAGTCTCAGTGTTGCTAAATGGCTTTGGACTGATTGATAAAGTGGAATATTTACTGCAAATGAGGTGTGTGGGACTGTTTGGCAGTTTTCCAGAGAATGGCAGATATTAGGAAGAATACAGGTGAAAACTTGATAAGGTTCAGCCAGGAATTGGTAGAAAGGTTTAACCAAACAATGTTGAAGTCTTAATAAGGTTGAATAATGTTTACAATTGATACCTACTTGGAGGAAGCCAAAAAGAAGGATCACCTGGTTAGGTAGTTACTTCTGCTTAGTGATAGGGACAAGATATCTTTTAATGTTTACGATTGGGTCTTTGAGTTTGGGATTCAAAGATTACTAAGACTTAGCATGAAGGTGTAAACAATATTATATTTTGCTCTGAATAAGGGCCATAAAAAAAAAAGCAAACTACAGATAACCACAGCTCAAAACAGTTCAAGTCCAAATGGCCAAGCAAGAGAAGGATTCTGCATGAGGAGCCATGTTTATTAACAAACATAGATCCTAATGAAGAAAGCTGAGGGGTGAGGTTGTAAAGGACAGGGAGAAATGACTCCAGAGCTGACGAGTGGACAGCTGTTGCTGTTTATTCATTGACTGCAATCTTGGAAGTTAAGAGCAATTGGGGAAAAGACATATGGTAGAAGTTTGTAGAAGCCAATCAACATGGCTATCTGATTTCTTTTTAGAAATCTTCAACAATCTTAGGAAAGAAGAAATAGAAGAGAACAATAAATGATTAGGAGTTTAATGCTTTTGAATTGGCCCAGCAGGTAATTGGAGGGGCTGAACTGGGGCAGTTAAAGAGATTAGTGAACTAGAAAGACAATGATTGAAAGAATGAGGTTCTGATTTACAAGGAGAGGCTAATTACTAGGAAATAATTACCCTGAGGGGAGTAAATAATATAGGCTATCATAGTATAAATTCTTAAATAAGTTTTGATGAGATATCACCTCCCTTTTATTTGGAATCAGCTCTTCAAAAATCACATTCAAATAGTTTGACCTGTCTCTTTGTTTGTATTTCACAGTTTCATTTCTGCCTTTATACTGGAAAGACAGTTTGCACATTAACATTTCACTTACCCTTATAATGTAATATGGCTCTGTGAGAGGTTTAAAGATATGGCATGTGTGGGAAATGGACCTTGTACATTATTCATGAGATAATCATGAGCTTGAAGAAATCTTGTGTTTCTAAAACACAGAGAGCCGTATGACTATAGCAAAAATGACGGGTCAGTCCTTTTTTTTTTTTCTTTTAAAAATATTTTATTAGCATATATTAATTGTATGAAATAATGAGTTTCATTATGAGATTTTCATATACATATATAATTACTTTTATCATATTCAACCCCCTCATATCAGTTATTTTTTGTGTGTGTGGTAAAATTTTTTAATATTTCTTTTTTTTAATTGGAAATTTTTAATATACAACTGGGATTTAGCTCAGTTGGTAGAGCACCGTTCTGCAGTCTCTGAGGTCCCCAGTTCGATTCCCAGCACGGCAAAAATGAGAAACGGACATCACATTCCACTCCCAAGGCAATCCCAAAACAGCCACTGAAAACCCTATGAGGGTCACTACGAGGCAGACATGACTCAATGGCACCTTAGAACAACATGGGCAAGAAACAAGCTTCTCCGACTACCATTTCAGTGCTTTTTGATGCTTGCTTGGTCATATTCTTAGAAGGTGTATGAGTGAAAACATGAAGTCATATTTGTCACAGTTGTGTTGTTTAGGTAAACCATATCAAATTATGTTTTATGGTTTCATGTTCAAGTCAGCTATGGGTTGTAGACATGGATTATTTCAAATATAAAAAAATGACAATATTTGAAAAAGTTCTAGGCCCAAGTGCTCATGGTAACTGGCCAATTTATATAATTCAGAAATAAAATTTTGGGTTGGACTTGGTGAAAGTTGGTTTGTCTATGTCAAATGAATAATTTCTGTGTTCCTTCTCTACTTATTGCTCATATTTTAAACCAAAAGTCTACTCAAATGGCATAATTATATTTGGAGCAGAAAGCACGACTGTCTTTGTTCATCACAAACTTTCACATCCATATTTTCAGGCTATGAAACTTTCTTCTTCTTGTTCTCAAAATGATTGTGAGCTATACATAAATGGACAAAGTACATGCCTAAAATGCTGTTTTATGAAGAAGTTTTAAAATTCACATCTACAGCCTGTGTCAGAAGGGCAAATATTTCTTGTGAAAATAATGATCCTTAAATAAATACATAATACACATCATGGATAAATAAAGGTTAGGTTAGAAAGTGGTAAAGTTGAGAAAAGTTTAAGGTGGTCTTAGGTAGCAAAGGACAAACTTGGACTAACATCTTTTGTGCCGAGTAAGAAACACCTGAGTTTTATCTATCACAAAGGCACACAATTAATGCCACCCAACTAAAATGACTCTTCCTGTGTAACCAGCTGAATTCCTCTGGCTACCAGGTCTACATTTTCTGCTTGATGCAGATATCTGGTAATTCCTTCCCAGGTGCCTGCTCTTTGTGTTTTCTACAGACTTTTCATTCTCAGTGGGCACCTGGTTTATATTCCTTTTGTTTGATTCTAGCTCCCATCTCCCTCAGTCCTGAATAGTTTTGCAAAGATCAGCATATTCTATTTCTTGCTGAATGCTTCTCTTTCTCTGAGTTACATTTCTTGTTTTTGTACTCTCAGTTAATCTTTTTTCTTGCCTCTCTTCTAATTAACTCCATCGTTGCCTTCTTCATTATGCTTGTAATGAGGTCACGGAGGTGTTCCAAAATGTCTGCTTTTCCCATCTGCTTCAGGGTTCCAGTTAGTTTTCTTTGGAAATCTGAAGTTTTTTGCTTAGGAGACGCTTCCAATAAAGCTAACTCTAGGATGGCCTCTTTTCCTTCACCAGTTCAAATAAATTTTCAAGATTACACAGGCTCTCAATGGTGTAAAAGGCATCATTTTCTCTAGCAAAGAAATGGAGTTAGAGACAACAACAGTTGAGCTACACAGAAAATTTAAATATCTTTTGAAAGAGTGTGAAGTCTGTTCTTCCAGATTGCAAGTAGATGCAGGTGAGAAATTTCAGAAAGACACTTTTATCCACACTTGGACGTGAAGGGTATGTAGCTAACACAACAAAATGAATTTTAAAGGAAATTTGCAAATAATATATTTTAAGGAAAAAGTTTCTTAACTTTAGTATCTTGCTCCTGGAGCATTATTTCCATATAGAAATTTTCAATAGATCACCATTTATCCATTGCAACACACTGACTTGTGTTATTGAAGCCCTAACCCTCAATATGGCTCTGTTTGGGATCAGAGCCTGTAAGTGAGTAATAAAAGTTAAACGAGGTCATAAAGGTAGGACCCGAATTAGATAGGGATGGTGACTTTATAAGAAGCAAGAGAGATCAGAGCGGTCTCTCTCCTGTCTTGGCATTGCTCACAGGAAAGACCATCTGAGGACAAAGCAGCCATCTGCACTCCAGGAAGACAGCCCTCACCAGAAACCAAAGCTGGCTGGAACTTTGATCTTGGACTTTCTAGGTTACAGAACTGTGGGAAAATGTATTTCTGTTGTTTAAGTCCTCTACTCTATGGTATTTTGTTATGGCCGCTTGATCAGACTAATACAGCTACTTAAAATAATTCTTTTAGCAAGAGAAACATTTTTGTAGTTTATAAAGCCGGACTTAAAATTATGTATAGTGAAATCTTAATCTAAAAAGTGCAGGAGAAATTGGAATCTTCATATATTGCTGGTGCAAATATGAAATGGGATAGAAACTTTGAAACAGTTTAGAATTTGCTCAAGTTTTTAAGCAGAACTGTCTTATGACCCAGCAACTCTACTCTTCAGTATTTACTCAAGGGAAATGAAAATATAGAACCATATGAAAATTTATACATGAATATTCATAGCAGCATTGTTCTAGTGGCCAACTATTAAAACAACCCAAGTTCCATCAAATGGTGAATGGATAAATAAAACCTGATATATCCATACAATGAAACATCAATGAATTGATACATGCTACAATGTGGATGAATCTTGGAAACATTATGCTAAGTGGAAAAAAAAATCACGTCACAAAAGTACATATGGTATGATTCCATTTATATGAAATGCCCAGAATGGGAAAATCCATAGAGACAGAAAATAGATTAGTGGTTGCCTGGGGCTTGGGGTGGGCTGTTGAGGGGAATGGGGAATGACTGCTAATTAAATGGTATGCAGAATTTCTTTCTGGGAGTATGAAATGTTCTAAATTAGATTGTGGTGATGGTTGCACTATCTTGTGAACATACTAAAACACACGAATAATATGCTTTACATGAGTGAATTTTACGGTGTATGGATTACATCTCAAAGTCCTTAAAAGAGTATATACATCCTTATGTATACACATACCCAGAAACCTACTATAAGAAAACATTGAAACATTAATAGAAATTTCATGCTTTTGGTTAATTTTCTACTCATTTCTTTATGCTTTTTAATTTTCTTGAAGTTTCTATACTGAAAATATTTTTTACTAACCAGACAATAAACACATATTGTTGTTGTTGTTGTTGTTAGGTGCCGTCAAGTCGGTATCCGACTAATAGTGACTCTCGTAGGGTTTTCAAAGGCTGGCTGACTGTTTCGGGATTGCCTTGGGAGTGGGTTGCCAGGCCCTTCTCCCATTTTTGTGGTGCTGGGAATCGAACTAGGGACCTCAGAGACTGCAGCACAGTGTTCTACCAACTGAGCTAAATCCCAGCCCTATTATATACAATGTAAATTCTAAACTCTCATGCTCTGGCTTAGGCATTTTTCAACAAGGAGGATAAGAACAACAGATATTCACTCAAGTTCTCCTCTCCTATTTATTTTATGTTTACTATGTGCTAGATTTCCTGCCACATGCTGAAAGGACAAGTTAAATAAAGTACATCAGCTTTTTATGGACAGGGACTTTTTGAACTCAGTAATGTAAAGGAAACCCTCAATTTGGTGAATGAATCAAAAAGAAATGAATGAAGATATCATTGGCCTTTCTTTTGAGAGGGTCACAACATAGTGGAGAGGAAAAACCTAGGCAATGGTACAACATAATAAGCACAGAGGCAATGCTGTGATAAAATTTTGTATGGATACAAAACCCAGGATAGGGCATTTAGGGCAGATTTCTTGGGGAAGATAATTTCTCAGCTGAGACCTGAAGAATGAATTGGCAGGAAGGAGAGAAGAAATTCTAGGGAAAAAAAATGATATATACCAAGGCTCAAAAGTGAGCTGGAGTGTTGGGCATTCAAGAAATTTCATAGGCTGTTTGAATTTGTTTGACATATTGAGTGATAAAAGTTGTAAAGAGAGATGAAGTTGAAAGAGTTGTTGTTGTTATGTGCCATCAAATCAGTGTCTGACTCATAGCCACTCTATGTACAGCAGATGAAACACTATTGTCGTGCTTCTCTAATATTCATAGGGTTTTCAATGGTTGATTTTTTTTGGGAGTGGGTTGGCAGGTCCTTCTCCCAAGCCTACAACACCCAGTATTCCCAGGTGACCCCCCTTCCAAGGACTAATCAGGCCTGACTCTGTTCAGCTTCTGAGATCTGATGGGATCAGACGTCACAGTGGTATGGCTGCAGGCATTGGAAGCGTTAGTGTATTAACCATAAAAAGCCCTGTCTGGAGTGCTGAGAAGTTTGGATTTTATCTTGAGGCAATGGCAAGTTTTTGGAAGGGTTTTCAATTTCAAGCATGACTCCTATATTGGTTCCTCATTTTTTGAAGAGTATTCCATTTAGATTCTTTCACTATAGTAAGTATGTATTTTTTTGGAGGCTAGCCAAGAATAAGTAGAGAAAAAAAAGGAAAAGAAGCTTGGCAATCTTTAAGCAGAAATTTTATTGTTTTCCTGTTTTCTGTCATCTTCATCTCTCATCCGGTTGAAGAAGAAGTTGAGGTTTTGGATAAGGGAGGAAATGAGACACTAGACAGGGGTTCTAGACCTGGCAGGAGCAAAGAGCTCCAACTCTTGTGGAATTTCACTTCAGAGAGATTTTACTGAAGGCCTTCTGACTTTGAGATGGCCCAATATTCCAGCTAACATCTCTAACCCTCTTAGATTTTTCACCCACAGGGTATGGTGGGTGAAAAGCTCAGTATAGCTTTTTTGTATTTTGGAGATCCTATCAGTCAACTGTCTGCAGCCATAGCACCCTGGCATCTGATCCTGCCTGATCTTGGAAGCTAAGCAGGGTTAGCCTGGTTAGTCCTTGAATGGGAAACTGCCTGGAAATACCAGGTACTGCAGGCTAGGGAGCAGGATCTGGTAATCCACTATTGAAAGAATCAGCCATTGAAAACCCTATGAATAGCAGAGAAACACTGACAGAATGCTGGGCTTGGCACAGTGCCAAGGAGTGTTTCATTCTGTTGTACATAGGGTTGCTATGAGTTGGACCTATCTCCATAGCACCAAACAACAATATCAGTCAAATGAGCTGGGGTTTAGCTCAATTGGTAGAGTGCTGCTCTGCACACTGCAAAAATGGGAGAAGGACTTGGTAGCCCACTCCCGAAGCAACCCTGAAACAATCAGCCATTGAAAACCCTATGAGGATCACTTATATGGATCCAACTCAAAGGCAACTAACAACAAACAAGAACAAATCAGAATGATTCTTAGTTAAAATAATTAATTTTTTCATCTGGTTGGTATTTTGAATTCTACACCATATTTTAAATTCCTTCTTGTATTTTACACTTATTTGTACTATTTTCACCATTATCTTAAATGGTGATGACACTGTATTTTCCACATATTTTGACCAGTACAAATATCTGGGTTTTAATCTTATGATCTTTGTATATGATAAACCATTATCAAAATCAGCATTACGCACCACCAATCAGAGATAGAACCATTAAATGCTTTCATGTGGAAGGAAAAGTATTCAGTGTGAAGAATGGATTTGAAGGAAGTAATTGTAGTGATTCATGTGAGGGACAATAGTGCCTGACTTGATTCAACATAGTGCTGAAAGAGAGGAAAAATAGATGACATCAGAGGAGTAGGCACAATAATGAAAATGATGATAATAATAGCAGGGTACACTTACAAATGATTTTATTTTATGCCAGCCACTGTACTTGGTGTTTTACTAGGATTATTTCATTCAATTTTTTAAATCCTGATAACAGACTTTGCAAACTAGAACTTTCATGGATCTACGTACCTCCAGAGATTGACTTGCATGGGGCAAGCTCACCTTCTGAGCAATTTTGTCTCCATCAGATTGGTTTTGTATCCCTTCTGCCAATAGGCATTGTTCCTCCTGACTCAGGGCCTTTTCTAAGCTGTTCTCTTTGTATGGACTGCTCTATTCACTCAGTCTTTCTAATCCCCAATGCATACACAATTATCCAGTCAAGGTTTACCTTTAAATCTCAATTGCGCCCTTCTCAGAAAAGCCTTCCTTGCTTCCCAAATTCATGTGAGATCTAATAATTTTATGATCTTATACCACTATCCACACTTCTTCCTAATGATCATGTCAGTTATAAATTTATACATTTATGTTGATTCCGTATTACTTCCTATGCTAGGTTATGAATTTAATAGGGATAAAAATCATGCCTTGGTTTTGTTTTGTGTATTTATTTTAGATCATCATTTTGTTCCCAATGTTTAACTTGCTGTATATTGCACAGGAGATATTCAATTAGTTTTGCTTGAGTAGATTGTGTACTTAGACTTTCACTTACTTCTCAGAATCGATCATTTTATAATGCTTCTCTTACTGTACCAATGTCATCCCTTCATAGCACTTAGAGTGACTACAAGCCCTCCAATAATTTATGCCACTGAGAGTGTCTCCTGCACAGCAATAATGACCACACTGCTCTTCTTCCAACTTCTTTTGTTTCCAGGATTCACTCCTCTCCCAGTTACCATCTTTGTCCCAATGAGAACAAAGACTTTTAATTTTGTAGATTTATGATCAAACACAGAGATATGTGTCTTTGAGTTGATCACCATTCAAATCAAGACTTGAAGCAATTATTTTTGAGACAAAAGGATAGGAAACGATCAAAGGCCTGGAATTTTTTGTGCAAATAGGGGTTAGTTCATGCATTTTAAGGCATGAAATTCATAATATCTGAGTGTAAGATGAAATTGCTAATGTAGAGATTGAAGTTCAAGATGGTACTAAAAACTTCAGCTTGTAATTCCTAAAATAACAAATAATCCAAAACACAAGTGGGCAAAGGAACTGAACAGACAGTTCTCAAATGAAGAAGATTGTAAGCCAATGAAGCACATGAAAAAAAATGCTCAATATCCCAGCCATTAGGGAAATGCAAACCAAACAATTCTGAGATGCCACTCAACTCCAATAAGAATGGCTAAGATCAACAAAACAAATTACAACAAATGCTATTGAGGTTGTGGAGAAAAAGGAACTCTTTTACACTGTTGGTAGGATTGTAAATTGGCTCAACCACTTTGGAAATCAATATGTAGATACCTCAGAAAACTAAAAATAGAAATGCCATACAACCCAGCTATACCACTACTGGGAATATGCCCAAAGGGAGATGAGTCATCATACCACAGAGACACCTTCATCTCCATATTCATTGTAGCACTTTTCACAATAGCAAGGATGTGGAACCATTCGAGGTGTCCATCAACAGAAGTATGGAAAAAAAGTCTATGGTACATGTACACAATGGACTACTACTCAGTAATAAAAAAGTGAAAAAATGTCATTTGCAGCAGCATGGATGGAACTGGAGAGTATCATCTTAAGTGAACGAACACAAACTCAAAAAGAGAAATACCATATGTTCTCACTCATGTGTGGGAGCTGAATCATACTTAAAGGAAGACATAATCCTATACAAAAATTGATATATAAAAATGCATAGCTAAACTTAGCAAGGAAGGGGCAATATAAAGAGTAGAAAGGAGGGAGGGAACTATCAGAGAGAAGCAGAGATTGGGGATGGTGGGGTGGGGAGAAGAGTCAATGTAAAGTGATGAATGAGGAGAGAATGACCTCAATGTAAACAGTGCAACTTCATGAGTACATTGGAAAAATAGGGGAATATAACCCAAATAAGCATTTGAGTTTTACTACATGTTAGCTATAAGCCTCCATAAACTTTGTGGGTTGATGAAATTGTTCTCAGAAGTGATGTAAAGGATGCATAATGGAAAAGGCCAATGCTATGATGATACCCCATCATCATTTACTAATAAAGGGAAAAAAGAAAAGAACTTTCAAGTCATGAAAATATATGGAGGAAACTTAAATACATTTTACTAAGCGAAAAAAGCTAATTGGAAAAGGCTACATACTGTGTGATTTGAACTGTATGACATGCTTGGAAAGGTGGAACTATGAAGGCAGAAGACAGTAATAAGATCACTTTCAGTTTTCAGGCATTAGTGGGAAAGGAAAAATGAATGGGAAAGGCACAAAGGATTTTTAGGGCAGAAAAACTATTCTGTATGATACTACAACAGTGGATATATGTCCGTGTTCATTTATCCAAACCTATAGAATGCATAACACCAAAAGACAATGCTAATGTGAACTTTCAACTTTGGATGATGATGTGCCAAATAGATTCAACAATTGTAAAAAAAAAATCCAATATTTTCTATAAAGAAGATATAAATATAGTATTAAAGATCAATGAAGAAAGCTTCCACTGATTTGTTCAGAGAATTCTTCTTAGAACATTGATCTCTAAAACCAAAAGTAAGCATGTAACCGCAAATAGGGCATATTTTGGATTGTGTTGAATTAAAAATACATTTTAAAAAACAAAAACAAAAACAAACAAACAAAAAACCCTTCAGCTTCAAAGAAAAGAGAGCCAGCAACTTGATTGCTTCTCTCTGTCTACTTGAAGATAATAAAAAGAGTGACAGAGAAGGAGACATCTCTAAGTTTTCAAAAAGGTAAGAAATTACAAAATTGAAGCTACTTAGGAAATTTTATATGTAAAAAGGTTTTACCTACATAAAAGAAAACAAGGTATGTATATATGTGTGTGCCACACACACACACACACATATATATATG